>JAJJMC010002536.1:963611-1032693 GCA_023531435.1 Papaver californicum | reverse complement strand
TTCCTGGTCCTTTTAAAATTATTCGAAAATCATCTTTAGGTTATTTACTTTTTCATACTCCTGGAATTTTCTAGAGTTAATTTAAATCATTATTTTCTAAGATCATTACCTTTACAAGTTCGAGAAACGATCACCTTATTTACCACTCTCAAAACTACATCAGTATTGAGAAAGGACTTTGATCCAGTAAGTCTGTTTTAGGTTTTTTTTATTTTCTTGATTCATTATTTCATTGGGATAATCTACTTTTATTCCTCATTTCGTATTAAAGCATTGTAAAACTCAATGGCTGTTGTTCAACCATTGTAACTCCTAGTCCTGCCATTCCCTGAAGTAATCAGTCTAAACATTACAAACTCATTCCTGTGAAGAATATAGATTTAGGAGATCTGATCAGATTTCAACTAGTGACAGATAGGATCCCAGTAGTACCTGGGCTGATGCATCTTGTCTCCTTTTTCTCATCTAGAAACACTTCAAGCATTACTTAAATCATTAGTGATTTCTAAATTTGAGCTCGAACTGGTCAGATTTCAACTAGGGATAGATATGGCAAAACCTCTATTGAATTAAATATTAGGCCTCACTTGAAATTACTGATAGAACATCCCATCTCTAGTATGGTAGAAATGGCTTCTGGAATTAAAATATTGCAACTTTGATTGGTGATGATTATTTTCATCCATAAGATGGGTTTTGGTTTGACCATTGGACAGGTTAAAATAGCTCAAGCATATGAAAAAGGTGGAGAAATAGAAAAAGGAAAGGAAAAGAAAAATAGATTGGATTGGATTCATAAATTTTACTTTGATTTGGTTTCTAAAAAATAAAAGAATTATGTTTAATTTCTTATTGGATTGTATTAATAATAATGGTGGATTGGAAATAACATGAGTCTTCGAGAATATCCGGTTTTTAATTTTGTGAAAACTTGATCATCGAACTTATGGTTTGTTCTTTTGTTGTCGTTCCGCCTTCCACTTCTTTGGTCGTTTAGAGTGATCGGTTCAACTGCTCGCTTGGCTGGTCCTACTACGGGTTCCTCCGAGTTGGTATGGTGCGATATCTTCTGCCTATGCGGGTGTGCCCTAGGGTTCTCTCTGAATTTTCTCTTGTCTTGCATACTTTAATTATGACTTTGAGGTCCCCTTCCGTTGTGGGATTATCCCATGGATTTCTACAAAGAGTTGGCTCATCCTGTTTAGTCCCATTTGTAGCAATTGATGTTGACCACCGGGTTGACGTTTTATGTGCCATCGGCTTGTGCACTCCTTTATTGTCTCACTTGGCCTTGTTGTTAGTGAGAAGAGTTTGTTCATTCTTACGCTTGTCGTCTTGTTGTACATATAGGTCCCTAGGAAGATATGGGTTATTTGCGTATATGAACCGATTGAATTCGGAGGAAGGTTAAGTATAGGTTATTTGCGTACATATAGGTCCCTAGGAAGATATCGGTTATTTGTTGTACACTTGCGTATATGATCCAAGCAAGTGTGGATCCTTTAAGTTTGGATATGAAGTATCTACACATCACAACGTCGTCTCTTTCTTAGTGAGCCATGATCTGATTATAATATCTTAAATATGTTGTCGGGTATTTGGATCCATCGTAGCATTCAAAGGTAGGGAGCGAGAATTTTGGAGGGATTGGTGCGAGAGTTAGATGCGCAGTCAAAAGGGTGGTGTTTGCTTATTTCATGAACTCTTCTAATCTGTCTTCTCCTTGCTTTTTCGCTTTTAACAACCTGATTTCTTCCCGCATTGACTCCATATCCTTAAGGCATTGGATCCACTTGCTCGTGTTATTCGACTTTATGGGTTCACTGTCGTAGTACTCTGAATTTTTCGGTGCATATTTTGGGTCCCTCCCGTTTGCTGATTGTTCTCTTCGTGTTCTCCGGATGGGATACTCATCGTTTGGGTTGACTAGCACCATCCGACGATCTTTATTCACCACGAGGCCCTTCAAATTTACTTCCTCTCTTGGGGCCCGCGAGAGAAAACCTTCTGCAGCATGATTCAGTTTCTGGTTTACTTGGCGAGAAGAACAACCGCATCCATATGGATCTTCTGACTTTTATACATCTCGTCAAGCTCTGCTACCAGCTTAACTGATTGAGTCGACATATTATGAGGTGTGTCATCTGCTAGTCGTTGTACCCTTTACGTTCATTCATTCACGGTTTGTTTTGTGGGTGAATCGGTCTTGATGTTGTCCATGTTGTTCGTGAACCTCGCATAGTACTCCTAACTAGTAGTTGTTACGCAATCCTTGTTGATGCTATCTACAGGGGTAAGAGTATCACACATTTCCTCGTACTTTCTACTGGCATACCATACGGTAGTTGAGGTATTTCCGACTCTGCAACCTTTTCCTTCTGTTTGGCGGCTTCTATTGGTGCTACCGTCGTTGTAGCCTCTTTAATATCCTCGGCTTGAAATGCTGCTTCCTTAATTGCCGCGACTGATTTCACTGATGCTCCTATTAACACACTGATATGCTCGGTTGCATCCCTCCCGTTTGTTGTGGATTTGATTTTCTCCAATTGGTTACGGCTTAAAACGATTTTAGTTGATGGTGCTTCTTTTGATATTCTCACGACCTGCGATCCAAAGGAAAGAGAAAAAACAAAGAAGCAGAGTAATATTAAACTTTGGTTTGGTGCTTTGAAATGGAATTCTCATCAAAACAATGCAAATAAGTTTTGTCAAAGGCTTGGTTGGGAGGAAAGGGATGTGAGAACGGATGTCTTATATGATAGGGATTTCATTTTGTATTGAACTCGAAAATGGTTAAAGCTGAATATGGGGTGGAAAACATGGCACTCGGTGTTTTAAAAACGTTTTATCTTATTGTAATGAGTTTCTGCAAATAATTATATAAAATGGAGCCTGGTGACAGGTCTATTTTCTTAAAGCATGTTCCTAATATGATCTGATTTCCCGGCATGCCTTTTGAGATGAAAAACTCGAAAGATATGGCATAATATTACAAAGTAAGACCTGCTTAGAATCCGGTCATACATGTACTTGGACGACTGTTCTCTTTCAAATAACACCAATCAACTGCCTATGTGTCAGTTATCGTACTTAGTAAAAGACCTTAAAGTCCCTCTAATTGACTAACTAGCTAAACCATCACTAATAAAGAACCCTAATTAAATCAACCATGGTTCATCTTCTTTCCCAGTTCTGAACCTTAATTGATAACATAACAATAAAATAGAGACACAAATTAACACTAGAGATCAAATCCCTGCAACAAATTAACATTTGAAATCTAATTCCATTGAGATCAATAGAATTAAACTCTAATCGATTCCTATTTCAATGGAAAGAAATAAAGACCATTGGAATCAAATCTCTACAACAACAATTACAATAGGAAATACCATTCATGTGAACTAATACCCAATCAAAAGCTTACCATACCGGCAACAAAACTTATCCAAAATCCAAGCAAAACCTCACTGATTCAAACCCAAATGTTTTGCTTATCTCAACTTATAAAAACCCATTGTTACTTAAAACCTTCTTAATCAGATACATCGTTAATCATTAGATTGATGGCAGCACTACCCATTTAATTGATGAAATTAAAAACCCTAATTAAAGGAATCCCCAAATTCCTCAAGAACCCTAATTAAGGTTATCCCCAATATAACATTCATAAACCCTAATTGATAAAATTAAGTTCAAACAAACACGTATAAGATGAATTAACAGAAACCCATTGTCTCAAATTTAATTAATTTAATTAAATAATCATCAAAAAAATTACAACTACCTGACTTAACAAGAATTAAGAACAGTTGAGAGAGAGACTAAGAACAGTTGAGACAAAGTGGTTATGTTGGTGGTAGAGTTCAGGTCGTCCCCTTTGCTGCAAGCATGAAATCTCTTTTATAACTAGTCAACTTGAACTCGAATAATATCTTTAATTAGGGTTTATGTAGAATAGATTATAGGGTTTCAATATATAATTCAATTCAACACATAATAGAATCTCAAATAATCCATACTTCAAAACTCTAACAGAAATCATTAGTTAGAAGAATATCTCTCTTTGAAAAAGAAGATAGAAGAAGATCTCAATTGAAGAAGAAAATGGAAGAATATCTCTCTTTGATGCTCTTCTCTTTTGCTTTAGATTTTTTTGAAAAGTATCTCGACATGTAAAGAGATACAAGGGTTATATGAAGGATATGGTGGTAATTTCAATATAAATAATTGACTATGTCAATCTGTATGACCATTTTAGTGGGTCCGGAAAACCTAACAGAAATGCTATTTTATATAATGGTTCAAAAAATTGGCCAGTTTATTAATTAGGGTTTGAAAGATGGTTACTTTCTTAATTTTCCCTTCAAAATATACATATTTTTTCTTTTGTAAAAACATCAAAACAATGAAAGAGAGGAAAACAAGATTGATAGGAAAGATAAAAAAATTTCCGAGACAAAAGTTCTTGTTTTAGCGCCAAGCTGTGAACACAAGAGACCATATAGTGGATATAGTGGCCACAATCAATGTACAAGATGCATGATGCTGACAATATGAACATGAGGCAGTACGAGAAATATAAATGTATAAATAGAAGAACCCTCATATAGGGGATTACGCTTCCAGCAGAAGGGCTTTCCAAGGTTTCAGGGTATCTCAATAGTTGGCTAAGGGGTATCCTATATCAATAGCAAATGTCTACATTACCCTTTCAACTCTCCTTCTCTATTTCAACTCTTCTTCTTCTTCCCATTTTCTTTTCCATCGAAATTCCTCATCGATTTTGAAGATGAAGAATCCTACAAAAGGTATAGACAGTAGCAGTGATGACAATCAAAATCAATCAAACCAATCTAATCAAGAAATTGAAGAAGAAACCGGTTGTGAAGGCGTTGACACTCATCAAAAAGAACACATAATGTATATGAGGTATGATTCGACAAAAACCTTTTTTTTTCTCCTTTTTGTGATGATATCTTGTTTGATTGATTGATTCGAAAAAAAAAGGTTTTCATAAACTTTTACGGTTGATTTTTGTTTCAAAACTCAACCGTAAATCCATGTTTGGAAGAAATTACGGTTGGATTCCCAAACGTAACTGATTTTTCTTTGGTTTTACGGTTAAGCTTTTTCAATTTCCAACCGTAAATTTACAAAATGGAGATGAAGATGCTATTTTACGGTTGGATTTTTCAAACGTAAGTGTTTTACGTTTAGATTCAATTTTCAATTTCCAACCGTAAATTTCACTGATAGCTAAAAACTGTTTGATATTTTACGTTCGAATTTTTTCAACCGTAATTTTATTTTACGGTTAGGTTCAAAAGTTATTTTCCAACCGTAAAATTTCCCGTGTGTTCAAAATTTTTGGAGGATTTTTTACATTTGGGTTTTTGGAACCGTAAAATATTTTACGTTTGGGTTTGAAGTCAAATCACATCCGTAACTTGGTTTACGAATGGGTTCGATAAGTCTAACCCAACCGTACAAATGCTACGATTGGGTTTTCCCCATTTTAGACCAATTATGGTTAGGTGTTCATCGAAACTTAACCGTAAATATGTCTTACGATTGGGTTCGAGATGAAAACCCAATCGTAAACTTGCATGAATCGTAAATTTTTTTTTTACGTATTTTAAGCAATTTTTAGCAATAAAAAGGCCAAGAGTTTAAATTAGAGGTATACCTGACTACTCTCGGACATTGAATCTTCACTTTGACAACTTGTTTCTTCATTTGGTTTAGTGAATCAAAATCTAGGGTTTTTCAAAAATCTCCAAAAAGTTCTCTTTTTTTTCTTCCCACCATAACAAAACATATTTGACCATGCCTACTCCATGGGGATATTGTGTTGTGATTTCATTATGACCGTAAGAATATTACAATGGGTTTGAAGTCAAATAACTTTTGTGAAAGGGAAAATCAACTTACAAAGAAATAATGCTTTCTTTGTCTTTCTTATAAAGGGGTAAGGCTCTCTTTCTTTTCCCCTCTTTCTTTTTCCTATTTTTCCCGACCCTTTATCCATTAGTAGAGATGGGTATTTATAGAGTTAAGTGTGGAACCCATTTTTTCTTAGTTGTCTAGCACTTTTCTCGCACTAAGCTGGTGCGGGCAATCTTTCTGTTGGTTTGATGTTGGTGCAGAATGTTATCGACCGCGTGCTCACCTCTTTATAGGCCTATCTATATCTCTCACGTGCGTGTTGTCGTTGTTCTAGTGCGGGTGGACTAGGTGTTGTGACCTCACCTCTTCTTTGATCCATTTAGTGACTGTCACCCGTACACAACTCTTGGCATTTAATTTTGGGTAGGTAAGCTTTATCCCACGTTAGATAACTGTCTTTCTATCCAGTCCCATATGTGTCAGTGGAGGCCATATATGACTGTTCATTATGAATCTATCTCGAAATGATATAGAGTGTTTTTTTGGTTTTAACCCAGTATATCGTATATACACCGTATTTTGCTCTCCTGATTTTGAGATGATACCACGTGTAGAGCGGAAATTATGTATTTACAACCATCAAGGAAGTTGATAATTAGAATACTCTATACTGACTACTTCCAACCTCTTTAGCTAATAGGTCAATATACCCATTAGTCGCTTTAGAGCAAGGGCTATAAGATATAATGTTTTAACACTCTTTTTTTGTTTTAAAATGAAGGAGTGACTAGGCGAAGGAGTGTTTTTTGCATTATGGAGCAGTGGAGAAAAAAGAGGCTAGACGGATGAAATTCTCCGTCTGGCTTTCAAACATATTAAAGCCGTTGGATATACCTATCAGAGCCGTTGGATAAAACTTTTACCCAGACGGAGGAATTTTACCCTCTAAAATTCAGACGGCTGATATTCACCCGTTCAATGAAAGCTGTTGAGCGCTCCTTTAATTAAAAGAGTGAGCGATTGTTTTTAGGTAAAAAATATATTTTCTTTACTAATAGAAGAGTCTAATTAGCTCTTTTTAAAGTAAACTCCTTTACTTAAAACACTCTACTATAACCCTTGGTGATATTACAGAATGATCTTCTTTAGAACATGCTCTGGCCCTCTGGGTGACTGGGCGAGAATTGGTGATATTACAGAATGATCTTCTTTAGAACATGCTCTGGCCCTCTGGGTGACTGGGCGAGAATTGGGAAGGGTTTGATTTTTATTTTTTTATAGATTGGAACACCACCGCAGGCACCAGTGACCAGAGTCACCGACTTCCTCTAAAGTCCACTGGGTCCAGGACCTCCAGGTGTGAGCGTGGATTACCAGTTTGGATGAAGTTCGTGTCACGTGGTTTCAGATTCACACACACCCACATTTTTTTTTGAAGCATGACAGACACCCACATAATCACCCGACCCAAACAAAATACAAACAAAAATAAAATACTGTAAAAAAATCTTTTCATACATAACTACACTGAGAACTCTTTTTAACTTAAAAAAGCGCGAAAGAGATTGTGAGGAGAGGAGATCTAGGGCATGATGGAGAGAATTATTGGAGGTAAATTTAAGTTAGGGCGGAAGATTGGTAGTGGTTCCTTCGGATAAATCTTTTTAGGTCAGCTCTTCATTCTATCATGTATGTGTATTATGAATTCTTAATTAACGAATGAATGAATCTTGTTTCAGCTACGCATGTCGATACTTGTTACAATTGACATTATTGTGTAGTCATAGTTGCTATTTTAGTTGTGAATATATAGCCTGAGATCAGGTCTTTATGTTCTTATGTTTTCATATTTTTGTTCAAGAGAGTGCTTTTTGTACATCATTTATTATACTATTCTCGCTTACCTTGGCGGGATTCTTGTTTCTGGAAATCAGTCTAGCCAGTGTTTGTGTTCTTGCCTTAGGACATCATGCACAAGCAGCACAGCAAGCGTTTTTTTTTTTTCCTTCTGAGAGAGTTGCATTAACTGATATTTTGTTGTCATGTTTGCTCATTTGTTTCACAGGAGAACAGCAAGACAAAACATCCGCAGTTGCTTTATGAAGCCAAACTGTACAATATTCTTCAGGGAGGAAGTATGTGGAACTGTAATTTATGGCTGATATTGTCTTTGTTTTTTCTAACGCGATCCTAATAGTTTAACAATTTTCTGTCAGGTGGTATTGCTGCCATAAAATGGTGTGGGTTAGATGGGGAGGATAATGTCCTTGTAATCGACTTGTTGGGCCCAAGTCTCGAAGATCTATTCGTCTACTGTGGAAGGAAGTTTTCTCTTAAGAGTGTGTTAATGTTGGCCGATCAAATGGTAGACCAATTTAGAGCTAATGATGTTTGTAGGTTCTTGTAACATCTCTACTTTATAACTAGGCTAGATAGAATCCACCTTATTGCTCATGTCACACCTTTTTTTGTAAATTAATTTCATGTCTTACCTTTGGTGTGCATTTATTTGACTGACCTTGTATAGGGGGTTGTGAATGTATATCTTAGATCAAGATGACCCTATCAACTGTTATCGTCTAGTCCCACACACACATACCCAAATACCTATAACTATAACTATGAATACCATTCACATCTTGGTATTTCATATCCTTGGGTACTTTCACTACCTAGGTATTTAGCCTAGTATGGTAACTCTTATAAGACATAGTGCATTCAATATCTCTCACTTTTTCTTGTTGGGTAGTCCTATGGTTCTTCTTCCTTGTTGGTAGTTATCGTCTTCCTTTTTTAAGAAGCCATTATGTTTCGCATGAATAGAGAAATATTGGTTTGTTAATGAATGATTACTACTTTTTTAATTACTTCATATATTTTATTTACCTTCTGGAATATCTAATTGTGGGCTTTGATGATTTCTTTTTTATCTACCTTATGCAGATTACAAGAATAGAATACATGCATTCAAAAGGCTTCCTGCATAGGGACATCAAACCGGATAACTTTCTCATGGGTCTTGGTCGTAAAGCGAATCAGGTCATACTGATATGACGCTCTTCTGTTAATTATTGACCCGAAAGGGAATTTAATCAATTTATCCACTCTGTCTCCGGGATGTAGTTCCATAATTCTTTCGAATGCCATATTCTTCAGGTCTACATCATCGATTTTGGTCTTGCCAAAAGATACCGAGATGCCACCACAAATCGCCAGGTAATGCATTCATGTTGGTATGCAGAATATGATAGTCACTGGTTTTCCTCTCCTCTCGTGTTCTGTGAAAACATAACCAGATGTTTGTGCTTAGTGGTTACTTTATTGATGCCTAATGAAAGGTGTTGCCTATTACATTTTGGCAAAAATGTGTTAAAAGATTTAAAGGGATTTGCAAAAAGTCTTAAGAAATATTGTTGCGACGGTAGAAGCCATGATTACTTTTGGATGAGGATAACATCTCAAAGTATAGCTATACCTTGTTGATCCAGTGTTTTCTTATCTAGAGCTAACTACTTCAATTGTATAATTGATTCTTTTTCCTTCACCTTAACATTATACAGGGAGAACACAAATTTAACAGGAACTGCACGTTATGCGAGTTGCAATACTCATCTGGGTATTGGTAAGTAAATGGTGGTCAAATATTTTAGACAAGCTTGTTACTCATTATAATTAGGTCACTGGATTGCCAGCTTTTCTCGTTTTTGTTTGTCATATCAGAGCAAAGTCAATGGAATGATTTGGAGTCTCTTGGCTATGTCCTTCTCTATTTTTTGAAAGGAAGGTATGTCCTATTGCTGCTCTTCAACTTTTGTCACCTACTGGAGTTGTGAAATATTGTACTATTGGTTTTTGCTGAATGAACTTTACTTAAAAATAGTAAGTTAACAGGATGATCATAGTTTGAGGTTGTGTTGGTTATTTTTGTGTCCCTTTAGGACTGAGTTTCGGAAGTCACAAATATATTATATAGTACCAAATTATATTATGTCTCTGTTGGTTCAACTGATACAAACATTTCTTCATGTAGCCTACCACGGCAGAGCTTAAAAGCAGCCACAAAGAAACAAAAATATGACAAGATATGTGAGAAGAAATTATCAACTCCAATTGAAGTATATCTTAATAGCTTCTGATTTTCCTACTGATATATGTTTGTGTGTATTGATTCACGAGTTTTTTTTTTTTCAAAAGGTTTTGTGCAAGTCTCATCTAGTGGAGTTCGCATCATACTTCCATTACTGTCACTCTTTGACATTTGATCAACGACCTGACTCTGGATTTTTGAAGCGCCTTTTCCGTGACTTGTTTACTCATGAAGGTATCTACCTTTCTGAGAAAACGTCTTTTGTTTCATATTACGTCTATACTGTTGCACGGTTAGCCCTCAATAACCGCTTCCTCATCCTGAATGGCAGGATACACATTTGATTATATATTTGATTGGACTATTCTAAAGTATCAGCAAGCACAGAAGACAAAATCTCAACCTCGATTTGCTGTGAGTACTTTTTTACTTTGTTACTTACTACTATTTCTCTCAAGTAACTTGAGTTTACTATTGAGCTGTTGTGGATGGAAGTGGCGTCCAGTGTTTTTTCATAGCTAAACATATTTCATTAGTGTTAATATGGTGCCAAGATTTAACTTAGGCAGCTTTCATTTGCTTTTAGTTTTCCAAGTAGCTCTTCAGTAGCTTTTCATGGTTCAACCAAGAAGTATAAGTATTATTCTCTAACAAGAGCTGATTTCTGATTTGGCAGGCAATTTCTGGAGGAACTAGCAACCGAACAACGATGATGGATACTGACAGACGTCTGGGTAAACAAATTTTAATTCTTAGGAACTCCACATGGATCTCATCTGTTTTTCATTTCAGATTATCAACATCTTCTCAAGAATCACAACTTTATTTGTCTGTATATATGCAAATAGGTAAAAACACTGCATCCTTTCCGGCTCAGGTGACAGAGCACATAGGATCAAGCAATGCTGCTCGTCCTGGAGTTCACATGCAATTTAAATCGTCAGCAGGCAAGAATTTTGGTTTTGGTAATTTTACTGAGAATACTGCAAGTATTATATTAGTTGTGTTATTTTCTTTCTTTCTTTGAGATAGTTTTCAAAGAATTATAAGTGTTATCATGTTGTACTTGTCTCGGTGCTCTCCGATATTTTCTTATTTATCAGGTAGACATTGTATTAACTTAACCTGTAATAATTGGATAGGATATTCATAGATACTCATATTTAGTGCCGGTACAAATAGTTCTCTATCCAAAGAATTTTTATTTCTTCAGTTTAACTTCCCTGTCTTAATTATGGATTTCTTTCTCTCGCAGGCTCAAAGTGGTTTTAGTGAGAATGCAAACATTCCATCTACTTCATTTTCTTCGGCTACAGGCACCAAGAGAAATGAACTGGGTTACAAAATTGGCCCCTCAAGCAGCTGGCGTGCTTCTTTAGAACACAATTCTTCTGGCAATTAACCGGTAGGGCAATATATACATCTGATCCAAATACATTTTATCTATACATGTGTATAGATGGGTTTTGGAGGCTTGTGGAGAAATTTCAACTGCAAGGAGTTATATTCTTGTAAAAGTTTTATCGAGATGGACTACCACCGTGAAGGATTCAAAGAAGTTGTTGCTGTGGGTGTGAGAATGCTGACTGAATCTTGGCTCGGGTTTTCTTTGTGAATACTGCATCACACACTGTTTTTTTAAGGTGACTACGGACATATTTGGTGATACTATAAAATCAGTCTCTGCTGAAAGCTTGGCTGCTTTAAATGAATAACTTCCCAATTAAGTCACTGCAATCATGGAATTTATGGTTCCATGTAACATGGCTATTATACGATGACAGTGTTCCTTTAATTCTTTTGTTAACAAATCATACACTTCTTTTGTGCTATATTATATTTGTGGTTACGTGAAACCGTTGGTTATATTTGGTTGATGAGGCCAAGTTGCCTGAACTGTCTGTTAGATGCTCTTTGTCTTTTGAAATTTTGAATCAAAACCTTCGATGTTCATCTGAATCATTTTTAACTTATCTACTCGAGTTCTTCAGGATATGAATCAAACACAGTATCTAGTGTTTCAGGTCCCAGTTTTCATGGTTTCTCATATGGAGCTTTCACCAGGTACAACATGCCTAATCCTGTGAGCTTCCTACTTGACCAAGCAATTTTGTTCCTAATATCTTGTAATCATGTTAGCACACATGTATCTGATGTTTTCAATACTCCAGAGAAATTTTTTACAAACAAGTGAAGTGAAGAAGTTTGATCTTAAGAGTTCTAGTCAATTTCGAAACAGTACGTTGCAAAGAACAACAACTATTGCATTTTGAAGGAGTGAGTAGTTTAGAAAAGGTACCACTGCTATAATACTTCTTAGTTAACAAGGGAAAAGATGAAACTAGTTCATTTGCTCAGCCTTATTTTTTGTTTTTTAGCATCTATGGCTTTGAGAGAATCTGTTCTTTTTTTTTTTGTCATAAAGAGTTCGAATTTTTCAGAATTTGTATATATTCCTGTTATTCATTCCCTCTATTCTTAGCATTTCCATATTTGTTCAGCTGTTTGACTTCTTATACTTAGACATATAATGAAGAATGAGCTCCCCATGTCCGCGTTGTGTGTTCTGACATATATTGAGCTTACTATGGTTAAGGTTTAGCTTCTTGAGAAATAGATATGACATCTGTTACTGTTTTTGTTTTTTACTTCTATAGAAGGTTTCTTTGCATACAGTATGCCACAAATTAGTTTGGGCTACTAATTACATTTTATTGGGCCACTTTTAAGGTTTCAATTTTCACACATTTTATGACGTGATCTCAGTGACATGTATTTTGTAGGTATCCTGCAATTTTTTATGAGGCCAAATGTAATCAGGCAAATGACCCTTACAAAGATGAAAATTCAGCAATCACTATTTCCTTTTCATGTTACCTGGTTAGAGCGACAAGCAGAAACATTCAACATGAGGTTGCTAATGTTCCCGGCAAACATGGGCATTCATCTCGAGGTTGCCAAGGTGTCTGGGTGCTTGGTTCAATATTTAGTATAATCATTTGGTAAAGTTGCAAGAAGCTTTAAAAAATGTATGCTTAACAAGAAAACATGTATTCTGCACACCTATATATAACTATGTGTATCATCTACAATCTCTATGCAATCTTTTTTTTTTTTTTTTTTTGAAGCATATGCAGTCTTTGCTGTAAGCTGCAGATCTGATCTGCTTGAAGCAGGAGAGGGCATCTTTTAAGTTGTTTGTCACCGCCTATTTCAAGTATGTCTTATGGGCAAATGAGGGATGCATGGTGAGTCAGCTTCGTCGTAAGTTAATCAGCTAAACTTTGTTTTTACTTTTATTAGATGGTGTTATGCTAATGGTGTGCTATTTTGAAGAGATCAAGATTGTTCTGTATTTGCTTTTGATTTTCTGACAGTGCAGATGCTGCTTCTGTACTTATGTTGGAACTATTAATTGAAGTTGGCTGGGATTCCTTCATTAAGTAGCCATCCTTGGGGTCTTTGCTTGGTACAGATCCTTCCGAAACCCACCTCAAGGGTACGAGGCCTAGACCTTGTGTACCTATTGGTTAACTTGTTATCTGTTTCTTGCATGTGCTCTGGTGTTGCTCTTCTAGATCTAGAACTTCAATTTTGAAGAAGTGTCCGTGTTTGATTAAATTTGACAAAAAATTTAGGCATTCCTATGATTGGGATGTGGTTGTAATATTACACACTAGATAAGTATGGGATTGGTGATGGGAAAAATACTGCTTTTAACCCAGTTTCTTTAATCAGACGGACAACACTAACACTTTAGTATTTGTGTCAATTTGTACTGAAATACTCACTCCAGACTTGCCTTTTGAGTTATTATGTAATATTTGCACACTGATGATGCAAAATTGTGGCTTCTGAATCTACGGTTATGTGGAAGCAACATAAATGTTTTCTGTTACAAGTTTGCAGTAGGAAAATTCAAATCAGCAATGTGTTTAACTTATCACGCACCTCCATGTACATGCTTATTATAGGATAACATACTGTTTAGCTATGAAGGTAATGGAGGAAACCTGGTAAACCAAAATACATAAATTTTTGGAATCCAGGACTAGTATCTTGGAAGACTTAATTGCTACCAAATAAGGTTTTTCTAAAGGGTTTAGGTATAGCTATGAAGGTTACTTGACCATTACCTGCTGCAATGACAAATTTATTTTCATCACTGGTTCTTTGTTGAGTGGTCCATCTCTGAAACTGGGTGGTACGGTCAGATTGCATCTCTGATCCATCATCATTTGACCTCTGATCATCGTTGCTTTGCGAATTGAGTAACCTATAAATGATGTAAAAAAGTAATCGTAGCCCGAAAATGATTCCACTGATCATAAAAACTGATAGCACAAGTGCTTTAGTACTGTAACTTTTGCACCCTAGAACAACTGCAAAACAAGCCATATCTATGCATTGATATGATAAAGTAACAAATTTAAATGATCAGTCAAATATTTAGCATTTAATGTCTCAAATATTGGTACTTTTCTTCAAGGGCAGAATTACTTCAGTGCCAAGTTTGACACAATGTGGCTAGAGGGGGAGATTCAAGAGTTGGAATTGGAAGTTGATGCTATACAAACTTTATTCAAAAGCAAATAGGCTTACTCTCTCGTCAGGTCTTATCTTTATTCATTCATCCCATAGTTTGTTTTGATATGGATCTAAGCTGGTTGGGAAATGACTTCCTGGGATTCATGTCCTGTGATAGGCTACCATGAATACTCAGTCCAGCAAATCCTCCCACTCATTGATTTGCCATTTTTAAGACTTCTACGCAGTAGCGAAAGTCTTTGAAACATTGGTTTTAGGTTATCAACTCATTTTCTCGGAAGGAATTAAGAGGGGATTTACCAAAGTACAAATCATGCAGTCGTTAGGAAATTTGAACACAGCACATAACGTTTGAATTCTTCCCTTGAGTGGGAATTAAACATTTCATTTTATTTATTTTTTAATTAAAAGGAGTAAATTCTATAATTAAGAAGCAATTGTAAATTGGTTATAGTCCAACAGAAGCTCCTCCAAAATACGAATGAGTAGACTTTGGAAACCTGGTTTAATAGGGGGTGTGGGTTTTAATTGGGAGCTAAGACTGCTCCCCTTGATAACTCAGTTCGTTATTTCCCAAAATTTAGGAAAATAATTTTTATAATAATTTAGCAAAGTTCTCTCAGAATCATCTTAATGATAGAGATAGAAATAACTTTGTAAATGAAAAGACAAGATCTGATTGTTTGTGTAAAAATATGTCTTACCCCAAAACTTATGTAGATGTTGATTGTTTTGATGATGATTTCTACAACTTTTTTCTCCACATAAACAGAGTTGGGGTACCTATTAAAAACCCTCTGATGCCTAAGTTAGCTAGAGTTTTTCACAGGAGATTATGGAGAAAAAATTATATACCTTTTAGGGTTTAAGTTCCCTATATTTATATGCTTTTGTTTTGGGGATAATCCTAATTTTGAGATAGGTCATGACTCGTGATGACTTATCCTACAAGTCATCTGAAATGTTCCAAAATCTTCCTCTGTGTGCCTTGACCAGCAAGTAATCCAGAAACTTCCAAAACTTTCTTATAGGGTTGTGATATTTGGTCAAGGTCAAAGGCGCAAATGGCCAAGCCCAGATAGAAGTGCAAACGACCAAGTCCAAACATAGGGGTGAAAAAAATCCTAAAGCATACGATAATTGGGTGTAAATATTCCAAGGGTATAAAAATCCAAAAGAGTACTATAGTTGGGCGGAAAAATCCAGTCCCAATGAGTTTGGCTCACGGCTTAGTCGGCGTGGCCGCCGATATAAGCTGTTGGCGATGTCTTCTGGCGCCGATCACCGGTCTGGCTGTGGTCGGACGACATTTTGTCCAGTCATGGCCAGACGGTCCTCTATGTCCTCACCAGCTGACGTGGTAGGAATATTGATATGGCATATTATATTGCTATAGTTAGCGAATATCTGATGTCAGAATATTATGGTACACACATCGCTCCCTCATAATCGATAACTTGTTATTGGTTTAAAAAGTACGATTTCCCTTGAATTCTGCATGAGGTGCTTCGCAACTCACCCGTACTGTTTTTTTGCGTCGAGGTGTTATGTATCTCGCCCTAACTAACTCTTGTCGTAGTTGAAGTGATACATAACTCGCCCCCAACAAAATAGAGAGTATCATGCTGCTCAATGCTCGCACAAGGGTGCACTTCCTTGCTGCATTTCGCTCGCGCATGGGAAGAGAATTAGAAGTTTCTGTTATCTCAAATTCACGTAGGGGGCCAACACTACTATTCAAGATGCATGTATAGTTGAAAAGTGTGCGTCTTCGCATGCCTTGGCATGTGAAAACGCTTGTTACATCTTTTGACATCTCATATTTAAAATGGGGTAAAAATGCTCGAACCGTGCATATATACATTATCTTCCATATTACTGGAGACTTCGTGTCCTGTCTGACTGTCTGCAGCCTCATACAGTATATCTTTTCCATACCAAACTGACTACGGATTCGAACCCTCCGTAGTAGTTCAGAAAATTAAATACGGACAACCGAAATATGGATTAACAAAATAATGTTGAACTAATATCTGAACATGAATACCAAAAAAAATATCCACTGCCCGACAACAACTGCCTCGTTAAAACCTCTTTGTGGAAAACCTATCGGGATAAAACTAACACAAAGAAAAAAGAGTGCATCACAATGGGATATTCATGAACTACTTTTACGAAAATCTAACTAATGGTAGAACCTCTTCAAGTATAAAGAGTTTCAAGGTTTCTATGGTTTGGAGTCTTCAGTCCCGTCAAGCTTTCTTATGTAGTAAGAACCGCCTGATGCGCGTCTATTTATTATGTATGGACCCTCCCAATATGCCCCTAGCTCTCGCAATTGGGTTTCATTGTTGCTGCTCGAGTTTTCTTCATCACGTACTCCCTTGGTTTAAATGCTCGTTTCTTGACCTTTCGGTCGTAGCTTAGCTTGATTGCTTGTTGGTATCGCACCAACTGCTGCAGTGTTGCTTCTCTTTTCTCTTCCACCAACTCTTTATGCAAAGAAAGAATTCTGTCATTGTCTCCTGACCCGAATGCTCGAGTCTTGTTAGTGTTTTGGTGCACCTCGATGGGTATGAATGCCTATGTTCCTTATGCTAGTGTAAAGGGGGAAAATCCAGTTGATCTTTTTGGAGTCCTTCAATAAGATTATAGGACTTCTAGAAATTCCCCCGTCCATTTTCCCTCCGCCTTTTCTAGCATTTTCTTGAGGTTGTCCATGATAACACGATCTGTTGCTCCTGCCTTCCCATTACTTTGAGCGTAATAAAGAGCTGAGAAATTGTGTTGAATACTCAGATTCTTGCAGAAGTCTTTGATCAATCCGGAATCGAACTGTTTCCTGTTATCTGACTAACTCGTACGGGATACCAAATCTACAAATAATGTTCTCCCAATGGAATCTCCGTACGTCGTGTCTATCCACGTGCAATAATGTTACTGCTTCAACCCATTTGGTAAAGTAGTCAGTGGAGGCAAGTACAAAACTCATCCCTAGGATCTCGGGGGAGCGTTCCGATGACATCTTGTCCCCACTTAGTGAAAGACAAGAAACTCAAGACCGGATGCAGTTCGTTGGCGTGTCTCTTCGGAATTAGAGCATGCTCTTGGCAAGCCACACACTTCTTTACGTACTCCTTTGTATTTTTTTCATATATAGCCAGAAGTATCCTTGGGTAAGCACTTTATGTGCCAGACCGTGCCCTCCAGCGTGGTTGCCACATCCTTCATGAGCCTCTGCTAATATCGTATGTCTTTCCTCGGCGAATATACATCGCAAAAACGGCTCCAAAGCCACTGGATTACATACGGTATAACTCCCCTTTGATTATCGAGTATCTTTATGCATTTTTGGTAACCTTTGAAGCGAGATACTAATCGTCTGGGGGTTCACTGGTTGTCAAGTATCGAACAAACTATTGACTCCGGGTTGGGTCATTTTGGGAAAAATCTCTTGAATCATCCACCTTTTGACTGTCAATATCCATGTTGTCTATGTTGTCAGTTTCTTCTGGTGCTGGTTTAGTTACCATATCATCCTCACTAGCGTGTTCGAGAGTTAGAGTGGAGTGACTCTCAGAGATGCTAGGTAACTCCTGGAAATCTACTATGAAGAAACCAGTAAATTTTGTGTCAACTGCTGAAGATAGATACGTCAGAGCATCAGCATGCATGTTCTCCAACTTTGGTTTTTGCTTGATCGAGAATTGGTCAAAACTACTTACCAAATTCTTCATATAATATAGATATGGGATCATTCTCTCATCTTTGGACTTGTAGGAGCCCATAAACTGATTGACCACTAACATAAAGTCAATTATCTGCTTTACTTCATTCCCCCCCAACTGCTTACCGGCTTTCAAACTAACAATTGCTGCTTCATATTCAACTTCATTATTTGATGCACAGAAACCCAACCTAGTATTTTTCTCGATCTTTGATCCTTTAGAAGTAAGGCTAATACATTCAACACCATCCCTGCCTAAATTTGAGGATCCATCAGTAAAAATAGTCCATTGTGGTTCGTACATATCGACCTCTATCACAGACTCGCCCCCATTTAGATTAGTGGTTGAATCAGCGGGCTTCCTCAATTGTTCATCTTCATCAATAACTGTGTCTATGTCATCCACGGGAAAGTATGCTAATAGTGCAGCTAGAGCATGTCCTTTCTCAGCAGTTCTGGTTTTGTATCTGATTTCATAAGCTCCAAATTTTTTTGACCATACGGCCAAACGGCTTGGATCGTCAGCTCGTTGTAAGATTTTCTTCAATGGATATTCAGAGTAGACTACAATTTCTCTTCCCTGGAAATTAGGCTTGAGGCGGCGAGATGCACAAAGCAAAACAAGTGCTATTTTTTCAATTTTGGTATGGCGTGTTTCCGCCCCCGTTAGAGATTGACTAACGAAGTAAAAAAGTTTTTCCTATGGATTAGTAACGAATAACATTACACTTACAACACTTTCAGTTGCTGCCAGATAAACTCCGATTGGTTACCCAGTTTTCGGACTCACCAAAATTAAGGGAATAAACTTGATTTTATCAAACGCCTCTTTGCACTCATTTGTCAACCCAAAGTTTACTTTCTTTTCCAGAATATCGAAAACTAGTTTGCATTGACCCGAGGAACGTGAAATAAATCGGATTAAAGCTGCTAACCGTCCTTCCATTTTTTGGACCTCCTTCTTAGTCTTTGAGGATGGCATATCCTTAATGGCTATGATTTTTTCCGGGTTCGCCTCGATTCCTCTATGGGTCATTAAGTATCCAAGGAACTTTCCTGAGGATAACTTGAATGAACATTTTGATGGATTGAGTTTCATCCGATATCTCCTCAAAATGTCGAACGTCCTATGCAAATCGAGTAACTGAGACTCCTTTTGTTCATACTTCACCACCATATCATCGAATCCATCGTTTTTCCAATCAAATCTTTGAACATGTCGTCTACCAAGTGTTGGTAGGTCACTCCTGCGTTTTTCAACTCGAACGACATTACAATATAGTAGTAAACTCCTCTGTCAGTAACAAAGGAAGTATTCTCTCGATCTTCTTTCTTCAAAGGTATATAATTGTATTCGGAGTAACCGTCCATGAATAACATTCTCTTATATCTGGAAGTTGCATCCACCATATCGTTTATTCACGGAAGTGGGTATGGATCACTCATACATGCTTTATTCAGATTAGTAAAGTCAAGGCAGACACGTATTTTCCCGTTCTTTTTTCGGAACGCTACGATGTCATACAACCAGCGTGGGTAATGGACCGGTCAAATAAAACCTACTTGCAACAGCTCCCAACTTCTTTTGCTACTTCGTTTTTTTTTGCTCTGCACCATGTTCATGATTTTTTGACGAACATGGTGGAACTTCTCGTTAATGTTTAACCTGTGACACGCAACATCAAGATATATCCCTGACATCTCAGCAAAACTCCAATGGAAAACATCAACATTAGCTCTTAATAGTGTAAGAAAACCATCAAGTTTGTGCGCGGGTAAATAATACCCTACGAACATGGTTTTTTGCTTCTCGCTCCCAATCTGGACTTCCAAAGGTTTTTTGATTGTTGTGGGGTCTGCCGCATCCTCCCCCACATATGATTCCGGTGGGAGAAGATTCTGTAATTGTTATTTGTTCTCGATATGTAGGATGTGGCTCCCGCTCACCTCTGATTTTTGGTATTCGTCCATTATATTCTCATGATATTTGTGGGTTGTCATCTGGTCACTTCTCACCTTTACGACACCTCCGGGTGTGACGACTTTTAAAAACTGGTGATATGAGGATGTGACGGATCCTATAGCATGCAACCAGTTTCGCTCCACGATCGCATTGTAAGGAGCCCGACAGTCCAGTAACAAGAAACTTCCAAGAACCGACTTGTTACCAACAATGATGGCCTGTTTCAGTTTTCCAGTTGCCTTTGTAACTTCGCCACTGAAACCAATAATAGGATTTTCATCCTCCTCGATCAAATCATTGGAGAGGCTCATAGTGGAAATGCTCATGAAAATAAAACACTTACAGAGATTCCAGTATCCACCAGAACACGGTGGACACGGAACATACCAATCCAAACGGTTATAACAATGTTGTCATTATGCAGACAATACACACCTTTCATGTGTTCATCATTGAACTCGATCGTCTTGCAACCCAGCTCCAACATTTCGGCTCTTTGTCCACTGGAAAAACCAATATGATTTGCCATGTACCATTTTTTCACTTGCCTTAGCTTCTTCCTGGTTTCATCTTCATCCGCTCGTCTTGGTATCAAATGGGTCCTGGCATGGCTGACATTAATCACATGTGTTGGGTTCAGATATTTTATAAGCCTTTACCTTGATCCTTTTTGATGTATTCCTACATCTTTCCAGTATCTATCATCCTCTGGACCTTGAACTGCAGAGATCGACAGTTTTCAGTCGTGTGACAAATATCTTTGTGAAAATCACATTATTTATTCTTGTCATATTTTTTTACGTGTGTCTTCTGCCAATGACTGAAGGGGCCTCAACTCTTTATTCTTTCGTACAACTCAGTTAATCAAATGTTCAAGGGTGTCAACTTTGTATCTTGTTGTTTCCGATTCCCATCTTTTCCCTTTTCATCCTGATTTTTCTCTCGAGCTTCGCTTCGATTGTTTTGATGACCATTCGATCGGTTCTTTGAATTTTCTTTTTTCCATCATGTGGATGATGGGATGTTATTTCTATATATCTAGACTCTGGGGATTTCAAATACAAGTATGCCTGTTTGTAAGCCCCGATTACCAACTGATCGTTGGTGTCGTCGACCTCGTTCAACTCCTGCTTGAAGCGCTGAGTGAACTGCCTGATGTTTTCGCCTTTTTACACTTTTGGAAAAAAAATAAATAGGATCCCTTTTGATCATGACGATTGTACTTGTAATGAGAACATAATTTTTCGATCAACTTTCGAAAAGTCCCGATGAACTGTGACCGAAGCTAGTTGAACCATTGTTCCTCCCGTCAATGATTGCAGGAACATCTTACACATTAGTTCATCATTGTATTCCCAGGGGGTCATTGCAGTTTAATAGTGCAGGACGTGTTCATTTGGATCGTCCATTTTCTCATCAAACTTTGGAAGCTTGGGTACTTGAAAATTTCTTGGTCGCCGAAACTCTCTGATATTATCTTTAAAAGGTGCTCCAGCGGCTAGGTGAAGTTTGTTCAGCCTATTATCTCTTGAATTCTTTTTGGTTAGCACACCTTCGATCATTCTACGGAAACGAGTTTAAGTTATTTTATTAACATCGTCGTCATATGAGTCCTCTTGTTGTCCAAAACCTTCATATTCAGGGACCTCCACTCTAGATCCGAGTCATCTTCTCTTAGATTCTGTTATTTCCCGAACAAATGTAGTAATCACGTGAGGGTTCACCCCCGTCATATCAATCTCGAACCGAATCTCCTTTATTCCCTGAGTGTTTTGATCTGTTAATGGTCCTGGGCGTACTCTGTTAAATTTTTGTTTTTCGTGCTCGAGCGTTTGCTGGTCAAAATCGAGTGCACCTTCGTCTAGGAAGAGCTTCAGTAACGACTGGATTGGTCATTAATGGAACTTCCTCTGGATTGTCTAGTAGATCATATCCGTGCGTTGGTTAGCGCCTCGCGATTTAATCGGCCTTCCAAGACGTTATCATACCGAACTAGTCTATTGGTTCCGTCACGCAATAGCTCTGAATCTGAGCTAGGAGTTGTTGTTCGTCTATCTCGTCGATCATGTAGATTTCTTCTGTTTTGTGAAGAGCTACACAATGTATGTTTCCTATTCAACATAACATGTTTTTTTTCCATATTTGGAATGGACTCAAAGACTCTTTCAGGATTCTAGACCGTTTGTTGTTTTCCGTCTCTACAAGTCTCTGTAACCAGGGTTCTATTATGAACATGGTCACGTTCGACTTCTGTGTTCACCAACTTTTTTGTCATCAATTGTTAATAGATCTGCTCGTTCATTGATTTTATCTCTCCTGCGGAAACGACGATTTCCATCAGAAACTACCTTTCGAGCGGTTGTCTAATCTCACCATACTTCAGTTAGGGGAAACACAATCTCTTTTCTCGCCTCCCCTTAGTCGGCGCCACAATGTTTGTTGTAAAATTATGTCTTATCCAAAAACCCACGTAGATGTTGATTGTGTTGATGTTTATGATCTCTACAACCTTTTTCTCCACATGAAAAAAGTTTGGGAGAGGGGGGTACCTGCAAAAAACCATGTGATACCTAAGTTAGTTAGAGTTCTTCACCGGAGATTGTGTAGAAATAATTGCGTACCTTTTAGGGTTTAGGTTCCCTATATTTATATACTTCTGTCTTGGGGATCAACCCTAATTTCCAGATAAATCATGAATCGTGATGACTTATCCTACAAGTCTTCTGGAATGTTCCAAAACCTTCATCTGTGTGCCTTAGCCAGCAAGTAATCCAGAAACTTCCATAACTTTCTTCTAGGATTGTGGTATTTGGCCAATGGCAAGGGTGCAAACGACCAAGTCCAAATAAGTGCAGACGACCAAGCCCAAACAGAGGGGTGGAAAAATCTTGAAGCATACAATAGTTGGGTGTAAATATCCCATGGGTATAAAAATCCAAAAGAGAATTACATTTGGGCAGAAAAATTCATCCCCCATTAGCTTGGCTCGCGGCTAAGCCAGTGTGTCGTCTTGGTTTGATGACCGACAATGGCAATGGCAATGGCCGCCAGTCATGGACGCCGACGATGTCTTCTGGCGCTGATCACTGGTCTGGCTGTGGCCGGACAACATTTTGTCTAGTCACGGTTGGACGATCCTCTATGTCTTGTTGTAGTTATTCGGTGGTATACCAACTTACGTGGCGGATGACGTGATAGGAATACTGACATGGCATATAAAATGCTACACTTAGTCAATATATGGTGTTAGAATATTATGCTACACACGTTGATGTTCCCAATTTGAGAACGGTTGGCTCACAAGTTATCGAAAAGAGCAGTCGTCGACCTAACGGTCTCTCTTCAGATTTTAGATGGACACTGAGAGAAAACTGTAAAAAGGAAAGATCAGATGGTACAAAGCCCATTTATAAAAAAATCCCGAAATTCTCCATAAAAGCAACCAAGGAGATTTCAGAAGTTAGACTCAATGATAAATGTTGGTAACAGTGCTTTCGAGAGTCTCGATGATATAATTAATAAGATCTCATGATTTCTAGGGTGTTTTGTACAGATGCATGTTGTGATGATGACATACTTAATCCCATGTCAAGGAAGAAAAACAAGAGCATAAAATTAAACTAAAAAAGAGCTTAAGAATGGTGATTGTTCTGTCTTAGTCATATGTGACGCACGAGACAAGGCTCACCTCAATACAACCTAGTTGTGTTAGAACGTGCACCCTCACCCTTGTGCTCAATCTTATGAACAGTGAGGAAGCACATAAAATAGATCACATTATCTCTTGATCATTTTATGACATTTTGAAACGTCTCCAAGATGCTCATACTCTCTGTACTCAATCTATCTGTGAATCAGAAAGTGTTGCCTTATCCGTTGCATTTGAATTTTTTTTAAAGAAACTTGAGGTAGAGATCGCATGATTTAAGAATGGGTCTCATAGAATTCATATGACTAATTCTCTTCCAGATTCATCTTCTCAAAGTGTACCTGCGTACTTAAGATCTAAACAGTTCAATTTATCTGACAAAGAAATAAATGTTTTCCTTAATCAAAAATAATCTCTTGATGATTCTATTACGAAAAAAAACTCATCATGATCCCATAAGAACTCATAATTATTGCTATTTCCGTAAATTGGAAGGACACTTACGTAAAAGATGCAAATTTTGATATGAAAATAAATGATTCAATGATCTTCAGAGTACTAATATTTAAAATTGTTAACCTTTTGATTCAGGAATACTGTCTGATAATAACCGTCGTATTATGACAAAACCTACTGCTATAAGTTCTACTCATTCCAATACACAAATCGTCCTCAAAGGAGCAACTGGAAGAAAACTTCTTCTGGTAATAAATCCTCTGAAGCATGGATTCCTAAAAGCACTTATGCTTCTGCAAAGGAATCAAAGGATCATTCATCTAGATAAACATTTCAGCTTGAAGACATGGACAAAGTAATTGTTGGGTATAAAAATATCGTCAAAAAGTTGTCTATCGATCTCAAAGGAAGGCAGTCTAAATCGGGAAAGAGTTCCAACTACATCTTATACTATGACGATAACAAGTTCTATGACAATTTTTTTCTTGATCAAATAAAGGCAAGCCTTCAAAGGAAAGAATTATGCAAAAATTTAAACAATGGTTTATGACTCATGGAGAGTATGGGGGATGGATTACATGTCATGTTGCACATTTTGCTGGCGATGGAAAAATCAATTGTTATTATGAGATCCATTTTAAAAAGAACTTAAAAGGATGTAGCAAAAGTACACCATCAATAAGGATCCAATATCCTTCTCATATATATACATGAAGGTCGTATTAATGATAAATTGTTTCATTTTGATTGTATCTTCATTTTAGGCCATGATCTATTGTGAATGGGTGTTGAGCCTAGTTTTCTAACTAGGGTATTAAACTAAGAATATGTCAATATATTATCTTTATTAGTTTTGTTGTAGTTTCCTAGTTATTAGGGTTTCCTAATTTGTTACCTTTTCTTGTATATATATATATACATATTGTAATCAATCAAGGCAAGCCAATAAAATATATCCTTCATAAATTTCTTTATGGTATCAGAGCCAAAAACCCTAGAGTTATCATCTTTGACAATGATTGGTGGTGAAGGTGCCGTGAAGGGTAAATCAGATTCATTCGTTACACCATATACGTTGACATGTGCAGATCATCCTGGAAGCATTGTTATTCATGTACAAGAGAAGGTAACAAATTAGGAAACAGTCTTCTGAAATGGATACCTTGAATATTTCTGATATGGGTAAACAGTCTTCGCGTATTCGACGTCCACCAGTTCATCTGAATGATTATGTTTGTCACACCGCCCGCTGTTACACTACGCAATGTCATGATCTTATTTCACATTCACTCACTTCTTCAAAATCCTAAGGTACTCCCTATCCCTTATCTCATTATGTTAGTTGTGATAAATTCTCCTTGCCACATAGACGTTTTTTGTCTGCTATTACTGTAGAAACAGAACCAACTACATTTTCTGAAGCTATTTAGGATCCGAGGTGGCGGACATGTATGAAAGAAGAAATACATGCTTTGGAAACTAATGGTACATGGAGCATGGAGAAGTTTCCTCCCGGAAAGAAGGCAATTGGATATAAATGGGTTTATAAAATCAAATATAATTCAGATGGTTCTATTGAGAGATAGAAGGCTCAGTTAGTTGTTTTGGGAAATAATCAAAATGAAGGGATTGACTATAAAGAGACGTTTGCTCCGGTTGCTAAAATGGTGACAGTTTGAGTGCTTTTGGCACTTGCTGCGGCTAAACAGTGGGAATTTCATCAAATGGATGTGCGTAATGCTTTTCTTCATGGTGACCTCGCTGAAGAGGTTTACATGCGTCCTCCGCCAGGTTTTTCAGGTGCTTCTCCTGGTATGGTATGTCGATTGCGTAAGTCTCTGTATGGTCTTCGTCAAGCACCTAGAAATTGGTTTGCAAAGCTTCGTTCTGCCTTGATTTTGTACGGGTTTACTCAGTCCTATTCTGATTATTCGCTTTTTACGTATAAGCGACATGATATCTTTCTAGTTATCCTGGTTTATGTTGATGACTTGATTATTGCTGGCACTCACTCTGATAAGATTTCTTCTTTTAAAAATTATTTGCATACTTGCTTTCACATGAAGGATCTTGGAAAATTAAAGTACTTTCTGGGCTTGGAGGTGGCGCGTGGTTCACAAGGGATTTTCTTATCTCAGCGCAAATACGCTCTTGATATTATTGCAGAGACCGGTTTATTAGGAGCCAAACTAGTTTCTTTTCCTTTAGAACAGAACCATGGCTTGGCAATTGATGAAAGTGCGCTTATGAATGATCCTGAACAGTATAGACGATTGATTGGACGTCTTATTTATCTAACTATTACACGTCCTGAACTTTGTTACTCGGTACATACTTTGGCTCAGTTTATGCAGTCTCCTCGAGTACGCCATTGGGAAGCTGCTTTACGTGTTGTTCGTTATTTGAAAGGACAACCTGGACAGGGAATTTTACTTCATACAGATTCTGATCTGCGTGTGACAGGTTTTTGTGATTCTGATTGGGCGAGTTGTCCTTTAACTCGTCGCTCACTTACTGGTTACTTTATGTTTCTTGGTTCTTCGCCAGTTTTGTCGAAAACTAAGAAACAATTGACCAAATCTCGGTCATCTGCGGAAGCCGAGTATCGATCCATGGCCACAACGACTTGTGAACTCAAATGGTTAAAGGGATTGTTACGATCTTTAGACATTTCGCACTCTTCTCCCATGCAACTTTATTGTGACAGTCAGGCTGCGCTTCATATTGCTGCAAACCCAGTTTTTCATGAGCGTACTAAGCACATAGAAGTGGACTACCATTTTATTCGGGATGCTGTTACAGACGGTCTTATTTCTACTCTTTATGTTCGTATAGGAGACCAGTTAGCTGATATCTTTACTAAAGCGCTTGGACGAAAACAATTTGAGTATCTTCTTGGCAAGTTGGGTGTTCTTAATTTGCACACTCCAACTTGAGGGGGAGTATTATGGACGGGTGTTGAGCCTACTTTCCTAACTAGGGTATTAAACTAAGAATATGTCAATATATTATCTTTCCTAGTTTTGTTGTAGTTTCCTAGTTATTAGGGTTTCCTAATTTGTTACCTTCTCTTGTATATATATATACACATATTGTAATCAATCAAGGCAAGCCAATAAAATATATCCTTCATAAATTTCTTTATGATCCCCAGCTCTAGGTTTCCACGGACAATACCGTTGGCATTGTTAACAAAGACATGGATCACAATTTTTTATTTTTCACATTCTTTTAATGTTTTGCCCACTAAAATATTGATCACGGATGTTATTTTTGATTTTAGGCGATAAAGACGGGACGGTTCCATCCAAATATCAATCTAGAAGACCCTGAGAAAGGCGTGTTATGTGTATTCTTTCCTGCTTTTTGTCTTGGTTCATTTTTCACCATCCATATGTGTATAGGTTATCTTAATTATGTTGTTTCTTTATTCTGTTGCAAACACAATGTTCCGTTACAGACAATAAAGATGTAAGACCACCATTGTTCTTTCTACGGTGCCACTTTGGATATGGCCTGTTAACCTTGCTAAGGTTTTAACCTATTGGCAGATCTACTTGTGATTACCAAAAATCTATTTCAACACGTGGAAGACTTGTGAGTACCATAAATATACTTCAATACGCAGCTGAATTGGATATAGAAGCAGACAACTTATTAATAGGGGCAGTACTGTCCATAGGCCAATGGTTTTCTTGCATTTATAAGCAAAAGACCTGAGATAGAAAGGGGGACTTTTTTTCTGCTTCTCTCCCGGAAAAAACAATTTCTTCTTCCCTAAAATGTTCTCAATAGAGAAATTCATCAATCTTCTATAACCTAACAATCAATAAGAACAATCAACTTTCATTATCCGTGGACGTAGGAAAATCTATGCCGAACCACGTTAAACTTGTTTGTGTTGATTTCAATTTTGTTTTCTACCAACTTAATTTCTCTTCTTGTTCCGTTTTTCACTCACCTGATTCATGAGGTTGTGCTGCTTGAAAATAGGCAGCCACAATTTGGCGCTAGAAGGAGGGGAAGTTTAAAGGATTTATCCTATTTGAAACTGAAACAAGAAGAAGAAAGTGAAGGATAAAGTTTCTGTATAAAACAGAAGCAAGAAGAAAGAGATATCTTCTCAAACTTAAATTGAATGAGTCTCCATCAACAAATTATCTTTGAAAGAGCGAATCTTCTCTGATTTATGCTTGGATTTCTAGAATAAGTTTTAAGTCCAATTTTTGAAATTCTTTTCCATAAAGTTAAGCTTTGTTCTTTGATAAAATTTTGATTTTTCTCACAAAATCTTGATCCAAAATCGATTTTGAATACAAGTTTATAATCAGTGAGTTTTTCTTAACAAACCCATTCAATTAATTTCAAAAATATGAGTATTAAAACTTTTGTTTGATTTGGTTTTTTTTTGTCTGTGAACAAAAGAAAATAGGCTTCAATAGATTACTATCTTCATATGATAAGTTAGCATGTGATAAGTTAGATTAAAGTTTTTTTAATCTATTCATTTAATTGGTTCGTTCCTTGCATCCGAATAAAACTAACCCTACTCTATGATGTTAATAAAAGTTATATCACCATTGAGGAGCGAAGAAGTATACACAGCTGGGAATATTACGCACAACAGATCAAAGTTTCGTAGGAACTTGATGCGCAGACTTCCACAACTTAAATCCCGCAGCTTCAATCCCGCAGATTTAATTCCGCAAACTTAGTTCCCGTAGTTCAAATCCCGCAGCACAATTCCAGCCTCTGCAAGCACCAATCCTGTGGCTCCTCAAGTTTCATTTCTGCTCTGCAAGCATCAGTTTCGTAGATCCATAAGCTTCAGTCCTGCAGTACAATTACGCTCCACAAGTTTCAGTCCCCTAGCTTCAATTCCGCAACTTAGTTCTCGCAGTTCAAATACCGGAAGCTTCAAATCATACAGTACAAGTTCAATATCATGCGGCACAGTCACAACTTCTTAGGAACAGATAAGTGTTTTTCTTTTTTTTTTTTTTCATTTGATACAATTTAACACAGTCTGCTCATTTGATATCTTATGCATGTTTCTTCTTCATATACTTTGTTTCTTCTCTCTTCACCATATACTTTATCTGATTATGGATAGACAGATGTGCACCTCTTATACAAATTCATACATACTCAAATGCTACAAGTATGATTTTCTCTTTTATATAGCATAAAGAACAATTTGTTTAATCACACCTATACTTCTGCGTTTAACATGTTTGATAAAATGCCTAGCTTGACCAATAGTTTGATTCAAAGATACATATGTTTCCTGCTTAAGTCTATTTCATTTCCAACTACCAACTAAGCCTCATTTACCTTTATTCTATTTTTTCTCTTATGAGTAGTTACCTCTCTGTGGCAGGAATGATCTATTAGCAAATTATTCCTCGACTTATGGCTCTTCCCACTTTAATACCTTTAAGAATTTGTTGATTAGCATGGGTTCTTGGAGAATGGTCTTGGGAGTGTGAATTATTTATCTCATACATCTTGAGGTTTTTGTCGTCATGCCCTCGTGTTTGTATCTTTTAAATCACTAATTGCACATGTATTGCATAACAAAACTTCTATCATGTTATTTGTTTAGCTATGAGTAATCGGCTATTTACTAGAAATGGCTAGGTTTTGTTCATGTATAAATCAAATATGGAATACATCTCCTTCTGTAATATTTGAAAATAATAATAGATTGCGTTGGTACTCTCTGCAACTAAACTTAGGTCTATGCCTTTCCTGAATATTTCTGATTAGCTTATAGCCAACAGGAGCAAAAAAAACATAATGTTAAAGAAGAAAACATGAAAATACACTACTTAATACGGGAAACCAAATTTCAGTTTAAATCATCTTCTTATATTTTTTAGATTTTGCGATTGGGATTGGAGTTATGGTTGTATTTTCTAGTAAGTTGAATGTTTGATCCCTTTTCCAAATTGTCTAAACACTGCTTTGATTTTCAAACTTCTGGCTATGAATCATATGATATCTTTGTAGGTCTATGTGTGTTTTTAATACCTATTTTGTTAGTTATTATGTTGTATCAGATTAATCTTCTTCAATTTATCCACGACTTTCAGTTGTTTAAGCAAATATCTACCACCTCAGTATGAGAATTACACCACATCTTGTATATTAATATAGATTACCTACAGAGTTATTTCTTCCTTTATGGGGTATGAAAAAGCATTTTCTTGGACCAAGAGGTCTGTTTGATACCATAATTTAGCAAACTGGGAGAACAACTTTGTTTGTTACACTAATACCTCTGTTAATTTGATTATCGCTTAGAACCTCTTATTCTTTTCAAAGGGTCTTTTGAGAAGCATAACTTTTCAGAGTTTCTGAATCAAAAAGAGGATGGTTAGAATTTAGGATAAAACTATAATGAACCCCATCTAAGGAACAAAAGTTCACATTTGAGTAATGTGTTTTGAGTTCGCATTGTTTGAGGCTCAAAGACCCTATTGGACTTTGCGATGGTAATGCAAACTGTATAATCGCCTATGTATGGAACAATATAGTCCGTACTATAACAAATGGTAGTAACCTTTGCTTTTAATGCTTGAAGACAACTCTTTTTACACAATTGAATGTTGCAATTTTCACAACAAGTCTCTTCAAAGAGCTAAGTATTTTTGTGATCTTTTTTGTTGATTTGGTATCTGAGTATTAGAAATCTGATTTTACCCCATTACATGCACAATTTCAATTTTGTCCAATTGTATGCTTGTTATGAAAAAATGATTGACTATCTGCTTATAACTTGACTGTGAATAAGCCTCACTGTGATATAATTTTATAACTTGTAATGTGAACATGAATAGAGAAATTTAGTAACAAACTGAGATGGAACCCTTTTATTCTTTCATACTTATATCTCAATTAGAACACTGAGTGGGATCTCCTTGATTTGCGATAGTTTTTCTCAATTTCGAACCCCCTTATGAAAATTCCTGATTGATACATATGGTGCACTAAAATATGACTATTCACTAGTGATAAGCTGCCAAAATCTTCAGATTTATGGAGAAAAATGATTCATCTAGTCTTCATAATAGGCTATAGAGCCAAACCTGACCATCAAGATTGGTTGGCGCTTATTGGGAAAACAAAAATAGAAAAACATATGACATGATCATCAGAAACAAAAGAATGTATTGTTTTAATCATGTAATCATCATCTTCATCTACTTGTTTTCTCTTGCTAACTTACTGATCATCATACAGTATACAATTGCACAACCAAGTTATATTTATCATTTTTGTTATGGAGATAATTATACTACTTGCATTATATTTCTAAAAGCGTAAAAAGAATGCACATCTAATGGTCCACAAGCAATTCTAAAAGATAAGTTTTCACTATCTTATTCAACTTTTTGATTGCTATATCTGTTGCATATCCTAAATAGCAATTTAAACCTAAGAACGATTCTTAATTGTTACATTTGAAAGATTAAATCATTACCGGTACAAAGATCTGGATTCAATATTAAAAGCATGTTGAGCATGAACTGAATGTCTCATTTCATCCAAGAGCATATTGACTCATATATCTCAGCCTGTACAAACTTCAACTTGTCTGACTATGTTTAACTGTTGTATGCGATTAAAAGCATGTGAACCATTTTTGACCTGTACCCATTGAGCTATGAATGTTAATCCTTTTAGCCGCCTGCTTGTAAATGAAAATGATGAATTATCTTTAATCCCTAGATATGAGATGGATGTCTAAGTTCCCCTAACTGCTATCTATTTTAATACCCTGGTTGAAATTTCTTAAGAATCTGTTAAACTTTAGCTATTCAGGTTGAAAATGATCTATAGCGTCTGACTGCATCTGAATGGCATTTAATGTTGGACATCACCAACTTGAACACCATTTGTATGATCTTATAATAGATGTTCTGGACTAGCATGATCTCGTCCAGAGCATGATAAGCATAACTTTTATATATCCATTGAGAGCTTCTGCAATGCATAAATAGGTTGAGTTGAATAAGCATTTAAATCTCATCTTTTTAATCCATGTTTTACATTCTGAACTTCAGTGAAACAATGTAGCTTAATCTCAGACCTTTTAGCCCATAAAGAAAAGTGAAGGACCTGTAACCCCATATCTGTCACCTATAAGCTAAACTGCTTCAGCTGAGTTATCTAAACTGACATATAATCTGAACCTTTATTTGTCACTTGTGAATTGACACATCATCTGAACCTTTATTTGTCACTTGTGAATTGACACATCATCTGAACTTTTATCTTTATTTGTCACTTGTGAATTGCGCTAGTTCAACTATCTGAGATGAACTGCTCTAACAGAATTATTTAAGCCCATATATGTCATTTATAAGCTATGATTATCCTCAAGGTCACAATCTGCAGGAAAAGCTAAGACAAGTGCGCAAAGAGCAGAAATATGGTTAAAGGTATCATAGACATCTAACACAACATACCCATGCTGACAGCTGTTGTTGCCTCAGCCTGCACTACCACAACATATAGAGAAAAGATGGGGGCAGCAGGGGCAAAAATGATTCGTTAGCAAAGTATTTCTTCGATGATCAATACTTCATATTGCTTATACTTCATACTTCTTATGCGAAGAATACTTCTTCAAGGATCGATTCTTCATATTGGTTATACTTCATACATCATATGCGAAGAATACTTCTTCAGTGATCGATACATCATGTTAGTTATATTTCATACTTCTTATGCGAAGAGTACTTCCTCGAGGGTCGATACTTCATACTTTATATTTCATATTTTTTTTATATACGGATAAAAATATTCAAGAATTAGTACTTCTTATGATACATTCTTCATTCTTCCTACTTCATATAATTCTACACTCATAAAGTGCTATCAGTCGGCAAAATTTGCTGGAATCCTTTATACTTATTTAGGATACTCTTTACCACCATCACTACACGCATGTGTAGTACGACCAACGTAACCACAAACCTTCACAGATTCACTGCTTGAACTATACAAGCTTTTCGTACGTTTAACTAACTTTTGATCTTAAGTTTACAGGCGCAAAAGAAGGAAGACATCCAATCAATATGGCGAGTACACTTCGCTGGGAAATGGTCTAGACCATAATCACTAGCAAGTGCGTAGATTTGTTGATGTCAAGGGAACCGGTCAAGACAAGCAGGCTACATACCATTTGACATGGAACCCCCACAGATTCTCACAAAAGAGCTAAGTGCCCTATACCTCTTAAATATGAAATTTATAATTACTTTACAATCGAGATAACAGGTTCTCACATAGGCATTGGCACGTAAACAAATCTGCGTCTAATGACACCTGACATAAGACCCATCTCGAGATGACAGGTTCTCACACAGGCATTGGCACGTATGTACAAATCTGCGTCTAGTGACACCTGACATAGGACCCATCTTGGGATGACAGGTTCTCACACAGGCATTGGCACCTATGTACAAATCTGCGTCAAATGACACATGACACAGGACCCATCTCGATTATCACCTTGAATTTGAATCCCTGATTAACTTATACTTATACACTAGATTCAATAGTACACATTTATATAAAGATTGAATGAATGACATTATATCAATCTATTTATCATTTCTAGTTGTAACATGTGGGGTGATATCTTTACATCAATGTGCTCTTATGTGTAAATTTGCAGCAAAACTCTATTATAGAATGGATCAAGTTCATTCTTTTATCATGAAAAGGCAAGGCGCAAGGCAACCGCGGGGGCATCACATGATCTAGGAACAAGATGCTCTAGACCATTTCCAAGTAACACCAACAAGAAGATAACAATATCATACCTAGCCAAGACGCACCGTAGTGCATCAGCAACATCAACCACCAAAGTACGGTACGAGCAAGACACGAAGACATTTTCTTAAGAATTGTTCTTCGAACAAACCTTAAGAAAATGAACAAATTGTGATTACCAAAAATCTACTTCAATACGCAGCTGAATTGGATATATAAGCAAACATTTTATTAATAGGGGCAGCAGTGTCCATAGGCCAATGGTTTTCTTTCATTTATAAGCAAAAGCCTGAGATAGAAAGGGGACTTTTTTTCTGCTTCTCTCCCGGAAAAAACAATTTCTTCTTCCCTAAAATGTTCTCAACAGAGAAATTCATCAATCTTCTGTAACCTAACCATCAATAAGAAGAATCAACTTTCATTACCCGTGGACGTAGACAGATCTCTGTCGAACCACGTTAAACTTGTTTGTGTTGATTTTAATTTTGTTTTCTACCAACTTAATTTCTCTTTTTATTTTGTATTTCACTCACCTGATTCATGAGGTTGTGCTGCTTGAAAATCGGCGGCCACACTACTCATGTTTATGAAGAATATTAAAGTGTTCAAAGGCATCGTATGCAATGTCCCATTGTTGAAATTTATTTGCTTGTTCTGGTTCATTTGAGCTTGCTGTGAGAGACTTCTGCAACTGGTGCTGAGAAATTTCCCTCTAGAAACCATCTCTACTAAATACCCTATTGAGATGACGTGCATGGTTGGTACCTGTATTATATTATGTGAGTTCGTTATCCTATTAATTCTCAGTACAGTTTCATTTTTAAGTTCAAGAATTTGTAGGTTTGTTTTCATTACTACAGGTGGCGGTGATAGCGAAAGTCTAAACTACTCGCTTTATTGCAAAACACCCTCAAGTGTGAAGTGCTTCACCAAATGGCTGTGTTGCATGTGACAAACCTCTTGTTTTAGGTTTCATAATACTTCAAAAGATTTGATTTCTGTAGCATCTTTATAGAACTTAATTATGTGCGGTGGTGGAATGGTTACTTATAAATACCTGTATGCAGATGAATGAATATAACCCACCGGGTGATTTATATATGCAGATAAGTGACGCAATACATGACAAGAAAGCAAAGTTAATAAAAATGCAAAGTTATATGGATCCAAATTTACACCTTTAAGTTGGTAAATTAACTGAGTGGTAATGGGAACTGGAATTGGAGCAAGGGTTACAACAGCGTAATATGCCTCTTATGTGATTGTTCTAATTTTTGGAAATAAAACTTTCGGTACCTGTACATGGATGTTTGTTCAAAAAAATGTGCACCTCAAGTCATCCGGAAAATAGCCATTTGTGGTTTGTTTTATACAATTTGAATTATTTGGAAAGAGATTAAATTAAGTATTTTTATCCAAATGCTCAGAAAAATGCATGCATTCAATAATTAAATTACCTATTGTTGCGAGGGAAAGTGAGGGAATCCAAAATATTTGTGGTAATTTTGCACTTTGTTCGGTGAATTATTTTAAGGGAATGTACATATGCTATGAAACATAAATAGTAACGTTTAATACAGGTAGAGAGTTGAAATTTAATTCCAACTGCTTAGCTATATAGTTAAACATAATTTTATTGATTATGTTCAGTGATCTTGACTAATCGGGTGATTCCGTTTTGTCAGATTGACCATCGGCTTATCTATTGGGTCATGAAGTCGGTCACGTTGGTTATGTCCAAGGCATATAACATGAGTCAAATGACCATAGATATCTAGGACATGACAACATTCAGATTACTGCAAAATGTGTCTCCACATATTTAAGATTCACTAATGTCTTGCATAATCAAGTCATTTTGTCATAAGTTATAATGCTGTGATGCATGGGATCGCTTATAGCTTATAATGTTTATGTATAGGATAAAACATGTACTCAAATTAATTTGCCGTGTATGACACAAGATCATCTATATTTTATGAGCCCCTAAATATATTTTTTAATAAAAATAAAATTAACCACCTCAAGGTCAACTCTCATCTAATAAAACACTGGATAATCGTATAATTTATATACAATATATAGTGTAAGAGGTTTAAACTTTAACTTCATATCGGAATGATTTAGGAAATTCCATAATAATAACCTGAGTTTTGGTAGATTCATTTAAATGACAAGAGTAAAGTTACCACATGCCCGATGCGTAACACAAGCATAAAAGATGTTATAATTTTTTTAAAAAATGTCTATTTTAAAGGTTGGTAAAAATTTATAAAAATATTTTTTATAAAAGGATTTTTTATAATATCCAACACTAAGACAATGGTTAATATAGTAAATGGTATTGATGTTTTCATTATACAGTGCAGTTGTTAATTGAGACTTCTTTTGGAACGGATACGGGATAAAGCCCCGCCTCACCTAATGGTGTCAATTCTTATCGTATAATAGAGTTTACTTTTAACATTGCTTAGTTCTACTCATGTTAAGTTAACTTAGAATTACCGGCTATTTAATAAGGTTTACGTTTATTGGAATTTTTAAAAGGATGGGTTCGGTGCGAAGCCCCGTCTCAATGGACATGAAAAAACAATGTAAACCATTTACATCATACCCGGGCTAAACAGTGTAAACCAGATACGAAAGCTTCCTGATTTTAGTATAAAAATAATCTAAAAAACTATATAATAAGAAACTACCACATACCCCTATCCGGTACGTAGTACAGACATCAATCTAATTATATGTTTAATTTGTTTTTAAAAATATAAATATGATATGTTACATGGCATAAAATAAATGTGCCCGTAGATACAAAATAGCACAACACGATTATTCGATTATTCGTATGATGTGTTTATATGTTATGCTTTGTTTTTGACTAAATAAATACAATATGTCATAACACGCCTTAACTTTTAGCATAATGCAACACGACACATGACAAACTAGCCCGTTTTATACCTCTGGTTAGTTGTCTGCTCTAGCAAGCTTAGATCCAGGATATTACTAATATTCAATCTCATGCTCACCACCAAAACAAATTGGTGATAAAAACTTTCCGGACTTTTATAAATTTCGGGACTGTGTTTAGTTCAGTCACCTCACTAAAAACACGTTTATAGTAAGGGGTTACCAACTAAGGTCGCAATCTGTTATTACAAATAATCTATCCAATTACCAATTCTCTCTCCTATCACTTTCTTCTCAAAACGATTGCTTTTATATGATCAGATGGCAAATTATTAACCCGACAAATTGAAATGGTAGGAGCTACAAGACCATATCTCAACAGAGAAGTGCTGTCAAATAATTCTTTAATGAGAGCATACCTTAAAAAAAGAAAAGAAAAGATACTCAACCTACTCTCGACTTTTTTGCAAAAAGATGGTATGGTCCAGAATGTAAATCACCAAGTTGCTTGTTCTGTGCAAGTGCAAGTGCAAGTGATGTGTAGATACAAATGCTCATCGATTTCTTGCATTAACTTTGGTGCTAAATGGGTGTTTACGGATAAGGAGAAATCCACCTTGTGGGAGCAGAGCAACAGGAAAAGCAAGAGGTTAAGAAGATATGGGGAATGTTACTTGTTGATATGTGGTGGAATAGTTTTTCTAGCAAAGTAGAAGCATCAGTCACAACATTACTGCACTGAGGTGTACTATGTACAATTGGGCTAGTGACATAGCAAACAAAGGTCTTTATCAAAAATCTTATCTGGATTTTTCGGCCATGTCGTTGGTCTAACCGATTTTTCCTTCTTAATCATTATTCATATAATTAAATAAAAAAAATTAAATAATTTATTTAAATAAATTATTTTCTTAAAGAAAACCCCGTGCTATAAAAGATGGTTTATGAACTTTGATAAATCTGTAAACTCTCATAAAGAAAGATCTTAATAATATTTCCACATAATTTTTTAACACTGACATTAGAGATGTTCTTAAGAACAAACCAAAACATACCATATTAATGCATTTAGGAACAAACCAAAACATACTCTATTTATATAATTATAGTTAATAAAGTATTTCCAATAATGTAGAGATTTAACCATTAGAACTTTTTATGTAGATAAACTATCGAGTATTTTATCTAATTTTTAAATAATCATCGGGAGAAAATGACATCAATCGTCTAATTGAAAATCTAATAAAGATTTTCTTTTATAATTTTTCTAGTCAATGTAATTAATCCAAAACTTAACGACCTATCAATAGAGATGATTTTTTATTAATATTAAATATTTGGTGTTAATCCTATTTGACACCTAAAATAAAGACGTTATCTAGATATTGGAGATGTTTTTAAGAAGCTATTGTCAGGAGGAAATAAAGTTTTTAGTTTTGGTTTTGGTATGATTTGAATTTGAGATTTATATATTTTTTTTTTCTTCTTATAAACGAGGGCCTTCAACAAGGCTAACAGTCAGCCTCAACTATTGGTCTGAGCCAAATACGAGGAACTGACCAGAACATAAAAGAAGAGGTAACTTTTGCCCAATGGGCCAAAGTATGATCAACAGAATTACAAGTCCGCGGCTGAATATTTTCTTTTTGCAAACAACCAAAAGCGAAGCAAAATAACTAATTTCTTTGAAGATAGCATCAGTTTTTAAATTTCCGTCAAATCTTCCTTGAGAAAATTGATCCATCAGATTTTTGGCATCACTCTCAATGATTAAGTGGGTAATTGTAACACCCAAAATTTTTGCATGACGCTTACTCAGGGACGCGTCATGACATGGGATGAAGATTCATCCTAAGTTTATAAAGCTTACTTAGGAATGCATCAAGGTGTGGATGCATTGGCCTTGAATTATAGTGCTAAGGCACTATTATGCCTGATGCATATTCGAGAATGCATCAAAGTAAAAAATGACCCTTACCCGGGAAAGGCACAAATGACCTTGACGCGTACCCGAAAGCGCATCATAGTGCTGAGGCACTTTTGTGCCGTGATGCATACCCGAGTATCCATTACTAAAAAGTGCAGTCGATGAATGCACATAACCCTCCTTATATTTACTTATAGAAATGGTAATAAAACATATATAGGAAGGAGGTGTTGGTTGGAAATTCATGTTCCATACCCAAAAATGCATTATAGTGCTACTATTATGCCATGATGCATGATTGAGAATGAAACACTTGCCCAATGTTGTATACACGAGAACACATTATTGTGCTAAGACACTATTATGCCATGATGCATGATTAAGAATGAATCACTAAACTTATATTGCGTACCCGAGAGCGCATCATAGTGCTAAGGAACTATTATACCGTGATGCATACCCGAGAATGCATCACTAGAAAGTGTAGTAGATGAATGCCATCTACCCTCCTTATATCCACTTGACTAATAAGACATATATAGGGAGGAGGTGTTGGTTGGAAATTCATGAAGCTTACCCGAGAATGCATTATAGTGCTAAGGCACTATTATGCCGTGATGCATACCCGAGAATGCATCACTAGAAAGTGCAGTGGATGAATGTCATCTACCCTCCTTATATCCACTTGTAAAAATGCGAATACAACATATATAGGGAAGATTCGTTGGTTGGAAATCGATAAAGCGTACCCGAGGATGCTTACCAAGCAAGCATCCCAATTGTTGTGAAGTGTACCTGACGACGCGTACTCGAGGAAGCTTCACTAATCCGTGATGTGTAGCCGAGTACGCACTACTAAAATGTGCAGTCAATGGATGTCACTTACCCTTCTATTCCAAATTTATGGAAATTCGATTAAGACATATATAAGGAGGGAGTTTTGGTTGAATGTGCATGAGCGCTAATGCAAATATATGCAATGTGGCCTATACATTGGTGCGTACCTGATTCTTAAGCATCAATATGCTTGTAACTTACCCGATCAAGCTTGAATTATGCGAAAGCACCATTCATCCATGTTGCATACTCGAGAATGCATTATGTATACTAAGTAGCGATAGTTATGCATAAGCTGGTGCATACCTTGCGAAAGTCCTTTGGCCTTGAAACGAAGTTGGAATCAATGTTGGTTTTTCCATGATAGGCTTAAGTTGCTTGTTCCTTTTGAATTGACACTTTGGATGAACTACTGTCCTGCTTGATCCCTTGAAGGTACGAGTTGGGTACGTAGGCATCCGCAATGCAATGCATTGAGGTGCATCATCTTGTCGCTCATATCATCTAATTTGGTGATGATTGCGACGCTTTGGTAACTCATATCATCTGTCTCGACAATGCTAGGAAATAGATGATTGTTACCGCACTTGATGAGGTAGTTGCATTCAATTTGATGGATGTTCATACTTCTAATCAAGCCATACGGTATGAACGAAATATATCTGGTTATTGCAGTCTTGGCAAGAGCAAGATCAGTGCATGCACCCAACGCTTAGTCGAAGCAGAGTTGATAAAGCAAAAAAATAGGCTTGGAATGGTCTAGTTACTAGTCCAAGGCATGAGTTAGACCTGGATAATGCTCAGAAGTATGTGATGCCTTCCAAAGGCATTCACCATTAGATTTAATGGCCTTGTACCCTTTACATAACAAAGGTGAGTTGGAACGGTATGTAAAGTACGTTTCGAGTATCATGCTTGCAAAGCATGCTTGTAAAGGAAAATCGACCTGCATTTTCCTAGAGAGAAGTGAAGCTTTAAGACCCGGTTACTGTCTTTCAAGCAATATATCGGGGAGTTCTGGTCTGCCTAGCGCACCGTGCCGGGGGAAAAATTCTCTAGTCCGTCACAGTAATCTTCAGCTTAAATGCTTTCTTAAGGGGAACCCAAACTGCACGAGCTTCAGATTCTTCAGCCGAATCCACATAAAAAGATATTGATAATGATAAGCTTGTTCTCCTTTCTGAATAGGTTAAGTAGCCTATTTATAGTAGTTAGGAATACACACTTCTTTCCTCGTAAGTAGATGGATAGATGGAGATTGTGGAGATAATGGTGTAACCACGCCCATTATGTTTGGGAAGTTTCTAGAAACTCATAAACCATCATTCCATTATCTCCTCAACTGCTATAACCATCACCACCACTTTGTAACTTTCCCATCACGGGGTGTTGCCACACCGCATATTGCTATAAACCACCAAACCAATACCCTGAAGAATCCCCCTATGTAACATGTTTTGATTTCTCGTATGAGTTAGTGGAGTCGTGGACTCAAAGCATGTGAGTAATTTTGAGAGCTTGTCGCAGAACAATACTATCAATTTGTTTATGCCAACACAACATGGTCATGTAAATTTTTCAATATTCAAGTTATACTAGAAGTGGACATAGGTGCCATTAGCATAACCGAAGTGTTGCCATCATATTTGGTAGCAACACTGGTCGGTGATGGCGCTGGAACAAGCAGGCGAAAGATGGCGCTGACACAAGCAAACGAAAATAGCACTGGCGTGAGCATTGGCAAAGGGGTGCTGGCGTGAGCATTGGCGAAGGGCACTACTGGGAGCGCTAGCGCTGGCATTGGCGCTGGTGTAGGCGCTAATGCAAGCTGGTGTAGGCGCTAGTGCTAGTTGGTGTTATGCTGGCGCATGTGATGACCTTGGCGCTGGTGATGGCAGTGTGGCTATGGCTGGATAGCGCTGGCACTTGTTAGTGTCATGGCTATAAATTACGAGCTGCTAGCGCTAGCACTTTCCAATGTTGTGGTTATATCCATGGTCTTCTTAGGGCTTCTCAATTGCATGAGATTTAGTGTTGGAATTATGCTTGGTCTATGTGTAATGCATACAGAACATATTCAAGGAATTCAACCGTGGAAGTTTACGACTTGAGATGATGTTCGACGCGACTCTGCATTTGGATGATATGCATCTGATTTGCGTTTTTATTCAGAGATGACATAACATTCATTCCAAATGTTCATAATTTTGCATAATCAACGTGTCCTGATTAATGCAGATTTATTTGCATGGGCGCACACGAAATGACGAGGGTTTAGCCGTGTAAAACCCTGAAATTTTAGAGGCGCATATATAAAAGAGCTGGAGGATTTATGTAGCCATGGGCTGAATACGCATTCTCAATTCTCTTGCGGAATATAAGACAGATGTACATATCGATAATTATGATGTCGGGTCAGAGATTCGTTTATTAATTTCTGCAGCCAGGCAGGGTGATTTTATAATTCATGCCCTTGTCAAAAACCCACCATCTACATTAAGTCCATTGTTTAGCGCGAAACGAGTAATATTGTGTGTCAAGCATTAAATGGTGGTCTTCTAGACGAAATAAAATATGACTTTTATTGTTTAATGGTTAGATATTACTAGAAGAATAGCAGTTGGCTTATCAAGTTTTTTTTTCTGCGATTATACTTGTAGGTATTTAGAGCATTCTTCTTCTACCGTAACAACATGAGAAGGTATTTGGAACATTAGTTGGTTGTAGAGAGTGTTGAGGCAATGTTGCCATCAGAACATTAAGATGAGTGTTGAGGCATTGCTGCTGTCTGAGCAGTAAGATGAGTGTTGAGGAAGTGGTGTCGTCATGAGACTAAGATAAGCGTTAAGGAAGTGGTTCCTTCTAAACACTAAGAGAGGAAGTGGTGTCGTCAGGACACTAAGATGAGTGTTGAGGAAGTGGTGCTATCAGGACACTAAGATGAGTGTTAAGGCAGTGGTGCTGTCAGAACACTAAGATTAGTGTTGAGGCAGTGGTGCCGTCAGGATACTAAGATAAGCGTTGAGTAAGTGGTGCCGTCAGAATAATAAGATGAGAGTTGAGGCAGTGGTGCCGTCAGGACACTAAGATAAGCGTTGAGGTAGTAGTGCCATCAGAAAATAAAAATAAGTGTTGAGGCACTTGTGCCATCAGAACACTAAGATGAGTGTTGAGGCAGTGGTTCCGTCAGGACACTAAGTTAAGCGTTGAGGCAGTGGTGCCTTCAGAACACTAAGACGTAAATTCATATGTAACTTCTATATATAAAGATATTTTAGTGAGTCAATATTGTTCAATTGAGCGTGAATATTGACATGAGTTAATTTTTGGGAATCCAACTACGGGATATAACACCAAATGATACTCAAATTGCTCCATACTAGTGGACAATCCGTCTAGGAGCTTGAGATTTTTTCTGTAAGAATAATAGAACATCTGGGAATGTCATAATAAACACAATTAATATTCCAATGATTTTTTACAGTGATGAACGTTAGTCAATTCATCAAGTAATTTAGTCGTATAAGTAGTTGCTCTGATAATCTCAGTCATGCATATATAGAGAGACAAGGATGGGAACCTGCTTTAAAATTCTTCTGCAGAATTATGAGGTTTAATATTGACGAAAAATAAAACAACAAGGCTTAGTTATTAGATATTACCTGATAAGTGCATAATTCACATGTTTCTAGTGTCAAATCCATACTAACATTTTTTATAATTCTTGCATATTATCTTGTTATTAGTTTTTTTTCTACTATATTTGTTTCTTTAGGTGAATCATCCGAAAATCAATGGAAATGGTTTGAAAAGAGCTAAGAAGAGAGAAAGAGTTCATTCCGGCATAAGAAGAAGCATCTAGAGATAAAATACACTTTAGGAGTAGAAATTCAGAAGAGGTTACGGCTAGGAAAGTCTCAAGACCTAGCCATAGAATAAGTCGAAGGAAAAAAACCAAGTTTCAGATCCACTTACGACTAGGAAAACATCAAAATCTAGCCGTAGAACTGGGAAGATAATGATAACTATGTCAGATTTACTGTTGGGAAATCATCCCAACCCTGTCGTAGAAGAAGAAAGTTCGCAAAAGATGTGTCAGAGCTATACATACGGCTAGGAAATCACACCTAAGCTATCCATAAATTATGATGAAAATATATGAATATTTTGAAGACAACATCTTTTAGAGGACAAATAAAAGAAGCCAATTCAAAATGAATGAGGTTAATCGTACGTCAGTTGAAGGAGTTATGGCCGAAATAATGGATGCAAGAAAGTTAAATTCAGGCTCACTTACGGCCAGGAATACACACTTCTTTCCTCGTAATTAGATGAAGAGATGGAGATTGTAGAGATAATGGTGTAACCATGCCCATTATGTGTGGGAAGTTTCTTGGAACTCCTAAACCATTAATCCATTATCTCTTTAACTGCTGTAACCGTTAGCACTACTTTGTAACTTTCCCATCATGGGCTGTTGCCACACCGCATGTTGCTATAACCATGAAAAATCCCCTCATATAACATGTTTTGGTTTCTCGTAGGAGATAGTGGAGTTATGGACTCAAAGCACGCGAGTAATTTTGAGAGTTTGTCGCAAAATAATACTATCAATAAGTTTATGCCAACACAGCATGGTCATGTAATGTTTGCAACATTCAAGTTATGCTAGAGTGCACATAGGTGCCATTGGCATGGTCGAAGTGTTGGCAACACATTTGGTAACAACACTGGAAGGTGAGGGCGCTGGCACAAGCAAGCGAAAATGGCATTGGTGTGAGCATTGACAAAGGGGCGTTGTCGGAATTGGCGAAGGGCGCTACTGGGAGCGCTAGCACTGGTGTAGGCGCTAATGCTAGATGGTGCATGCGCTAGTGCTAGATGGTGTTGTGTTGGCGAAAGTGATGACCTTGGCGCTGGTGCTGGCATTGTCGCTATGGATGGCTAGCGTTGGCACTTGTTAGTGTCATGGCTATAAATTACACGATGCGAGGCTAGCACTTTCCAGTGTTGTGGCTATATCCATGGTCTGCTTAGGGATTCTCAATTGCATGAGATTTAGTGTTGGCATTATGCTTGGCGTATGTGTAATGCATACAGAACATATTCAAGGAATTCAACCATGGAAGTTTACAACTTGAGATGATGTTCGACACGACTCTACATTTAGATGATATGCATCTGATTTGTGTTTTAGAAAAAACTTTATAGATAAAATTGCACAACCCAATTGGTCTATATTGAGAGACCAACTTAGAAAGTGGAAATTTTGGGATTAAAGCAATATTGGTTTGATTGAAAATTTTGGCAATGTGTAGTAAGAACAAGTTTGTTTCTCAGGGAGATATGTGTTGTCAAGTTATTTTGATTACTTATGTAAACATGGGATTTTTTGTTGTTCAAAGTAAATTAAACTAAAACTAAAACTGAAAGTGTTAAAGAAAATATTATAAGAGAAGAATGGTTAAGGAATTCACCATCCATCATTACACATGCCATGTAATCAAACATCAATATCATCATCCACTCTCTCATGTTACCAATAACCCTAAAGTATCCCCAATCGGTGTCAACACTTCGTTACGTCTCTACTACTAAACAAATATTACAATCGCTAATATATGAATTCTTTTCTACCAAATAACCTAATGATTTATCGCTAAGAGATTCAATTTGAAGAAATATTTAGATTCTAAGAGACGGGTTACTCATAGGCAATACAAACACAATCGTGGGATATTCAACCTAGGCCAAGTTTTACTTGTGACTTCCTTCACGATTCACACCAATAGTGATCAAAAATTACTACTAGGTATTAGGGTTCTTGATAAAATTACCTAATACTCCTAATTACCTATAAAGAAGTTATTAAGATATTTAATTCGCGACTCAAACATGCAAAATAACTAATCATATTATATGAACACAATCAAATAATTGTTATACCTAGTAAAACTTGAACGATATACAAGAGAGTGAATAACGGAACTAATGCATTAATTGAATAACATGTTCATGACTTTAGGTATATCCTTAACTAATAAGAAAGATTTAGTTCATCATGGATTTCTCAAAATCCATGGAAACTATATAAGAAAGCAAGTAAAGCAAACCCTAGAAATCGTGATGATCAATCGTAACTCCAAGCGCTAGCTCCTTGTTCTCCTTGTGTTGTAAAGTGTCTTATCTCTTCTAAGAGTTTAGGAAGTCTTCTTATATAGTGATCTTGATATCTAGGGCTTAGAATCTTTTCGGTCCCATGTTCTCCCCAAAATAGAGTAAAAACCGTATAAAAAACGTCCCAGAACAGTGTTAGGTTCGTCTACTATTGTGTATGGACTATTGGCCGAACCTGACAACCTTTATTTTCTCCAGATGAGTGTGAGTTCGGATACTAATTGGGTTTGCATTAGTGGCCGAACCTCTCTTTGTACACTCTTACTTTTCATCGAAAACACACTCTGAAGTTCAACTACTATCCTTGTTTGAATTATTGGCTGAACCTTCTCATGGACACTTTGTTTAAAACTCATTCTTGGGTTCGGCTACTATCATAAAATAAATTTATATCCGAAAATATATATATATAGACTTGTGGAAAAACTTGATTTTTTATCTCCAGGTTCGGCTACTAATGAACCGAATGATTATCAGTCGAACCTTTCTCTGTAGACTCAAATCTTCCATACTTGTTTTGCCCATAACTTCTTCATTCGATGTCAGAATGACCTCATTATTTTTAGGTTGGATTTGTATTTAAATTTCCTTAAAGATAGAGTGAATAAAAATTGGATTTAAATGAGTTCAATTTGGTCCTTTCTCTAGCTCCCATTGTAGCACTTGATTTCCTTGTTCACTTATTGTCATAATGAACTATTTTCTTCTTCTTTGGTTGAATACACTTCAAAACTACTAAGAATTCAAAAAAAAAAAACAAACAGAATGAAATCATAATGAAAAGAAAACTAACAAAAAAGAAATGAATTAGAGTATCAAACTAATACAAATAATGCACCTATCAGGTTTGAGTCATCTCAATCACAGCTTCACCCACAATTTCCCAATACTTTTGGTAGAAAATGCTAGTAAAACCATCTGTGCCTGGGTTTTTCTTGCCACCCAGTTGGAACACAACATTTTTAATTTCCTCAGTTGTAAGCTGTATACTAAGATGTTGATTATCCTCTAGAGAAAACTTAATAGGGAAATCGAAAAAATTTTCATCCTGATAATGTTGAGGGTGAGAAGAGTAAAGACCTTTAAAATAGAGCGGTATCAGTAGAGTCTTTAATTAATCCATATAATGGCATTTCTTTTTCTCCTGAAAAGGGTGGCCCTATGGAAATAGGGAGTATTTATATCTTATTCCATAAGCCATACTTTTCTGGATTTATCTTTCTAATATAAATCTTCTAAATTATACAAATAAGCCAGTCTAGCTTTTATGCGAGACAAAGAGTTAGAGTCAGCTAGAATGGAGACTTGGACATCAGATAACTCCTCCCTAGTGGTAGATATATTTGTTTGAATATTATAAAATGAGGATTTATTCCAATCTCTAAGGCCCTTTTTCGTACTCATTAACTTAGCTCTCAATTTATAAGCAGGAGAACCCACAAAATTTTTCATACCAAGAGTTAGCAATGATATCCCTACAAGTTGGGTCTTTAATCCATATGGCCATAAAGTGGAAAGGTTTAGGCATGAAAGCATTGTCAAAATTGAATCATATATGCATGGGACAATGATCATAGGAATCTCTAGGTATGTTATTCACACCGAACTTAGGAAAAAAAGATTCAGCAGTATAATCAATAATACTCTTATCAAGTCTCTCAAGGATAAGATCAGGACCAGACTGCATGTTAGACCAAGTGAATTTAGGGCAAGAGAACCCAGGATCATGCAAAACAAAGACATCACAAAAGTCTATTCGATTATAAAAATCATCATCATTTACCTCAACACCACCACATTTGTCTTCAGGCCCTAATAAGGCATTAAAATATCCTACCACAAAAAAAGGCTCATCTGAGGGTGGGGTAGCTAACATACATTGACTATTACAGAAGGATTCCCTAATATTGCTATTTGGATCACCGTAGATGAAGTATATATGACAGGTTTTAGAGTGTATAATATCTCTAGTCGTAACATAGATACCCCTAGAGTTGGAGAATAAAATACTTAGGTTGATTTCTTTTTCAAAGCCAAGACAAGTCCTCCACTTCTTCAATGCATGGTACATTAAAAGCACAATGTAAACCCAAATTCTTAAGTTTCCTCAAAATATTATCCTTCAGCATTAGTTTCAAACAAAAAAACAATACATGGGTTGATATTCCTAAGAAGGATGTTCAGTTCCTTATTGGAAGTTATTTTCCCAAAGCCTCTCGCATTCCAAACCAACATATTGACATTTAACCATAAAAAAAGTAGGAGATCAGACAAAGTTTTATTGGCATCATTCATAGAATTGGGGATAGAGTGATTTACCTGATTGGTGGAGTCAGAGATCTCATTAGGTTGAATATAGGTTGAGTCACCACTCCATTGAGAGTTATTAGAACCAATCAGACTGGAGAAACAACATCCTGAGAAGAGTAGTTGTGAACACCATTGTTATTAGAAGTATTATATAATGCTCCAGAGAAACTATTATAGGGGTTAACCAAATAATATGTATTGATTGTGGGGTTTGATGGTGAATAAGGGGAAGATTTCTCAAGTTGGTGATGGGTGGACATAGATTGTTATAGTCAGGTACCGAGTTGATAATGCTTTCAGGAGGAACTACTACAATGCTAGCCAAAGTAGGTTTGAAAGCTTTACTACATTTTCTCAACTCATCTCGAGGAGTAATCTTGCGTTTTAGGCTCGAATTAGCATCATGATCAGCAGCTAGAGATAAAACTTTTTCTCTAGAGAGGATGGGTAATTGAGCTACCTGGGTTGGTTTTTCAGAGCTTTTGAATCATCTATTTTAATTAGAGGTACAAATATGTCTCAAACTTTCAAAGGGGTATGTGAGAGCCATTGAAGAAGCAACACCGTTATCTTCATGATTGACCAACTGATTCTGAGACACTTGCAGAGAATTGGTAGAACTATTTTCTTGATGGGCCTGAACTGGGCCCACATCATAAATCTTCAACGAATTAATCATGTGATTTATTGCATTGGGATTCTCTGTAAAGCTTCCTACTTCAATAATGTTAAAAATTGTAGTTATAGCAGCATCTTTGCCTTTGTAGAGCATCATAGGAGCTGAAGAGTCTTCTTGTGTCTCCATAACAATGTCGACACGAGAATTAAGTGGGACTGTTGGATTGTCAGCAGGATTTACTTCAAAGGTAAATACTTGAGGTTGAGGAGGCATCTATCTTGAAACTTTTGGAAGAGAATACTGAGCATTAGAAACATGATTAGCGTCACCTTGAATGGCCTTTGGTTTGGATTTTTTCCTTGGACAAGCAGCATCCCTGTGACCAATGATATGACATGAAGTACTGAAGAATCTTGGGACCATGAAGTATTGACAATCTATGAGGAATGGTTCTATTATTCCTTTAGTGACTAGAAGGATTCCTATTGGTAATGGGTTTTGAATGGGGATGTGCACACATATCTTGATATTTTTCTTTAAAGGATGATTCCCATAGGGTTCTTTAGCCTCAATGAGCTCTTCCGATATAAAAGTTTAACACTTTCAGATCTTCAAATTCAGTATATTCCTTGGGGACATTACACAAGATTAACTACATGAGATCATCAGTGAACGTTGTTTGGTAGTTCACTGGCCAACCAGAAGACGAAACAGTTCTCAACATAATAAGATAACCACACATTTGAAAAAAACCCTTATACAGAGAAAGACATTCAAGAAATCTCATCTCAAATGGATAAAAATCTTACCCAACCAACAGATCTCCCATCTTTCCTAACTGAACCTGTATTCATAGATAAAACAATGATTCTTTCTGAAGATGATAATAATTGTAAATGGTGTATGGTGGGCTATGTTTGCAGTAAAAGGATGAGGATGGTAGAGGGAAGCTGGGGATGGTATTTCAAATAAGTGTTTTCAAAATGTTTACACACTTGTAGCTGAGTGAGACAACACCAGGAAGTGTTCTTACCAAAACTTTGAACGTGATACTTCATGATAACGTTGACGTAGACATGGGTTGTTTGAAAATTCAAACATGCAACCTTAAACTGGGAAATGTTTGGTTGTTGAATAATTTCCTTGTAGAGGAGGAATGTATGTAACCATGCAAGATTCTTTTTTTATAGTTGTTTTGTTGGTTCCCATTTTCATTTAGCTTCTGCTCACTAAGATTTTTTTTTTTGTGTGACCAAGACCCCACGACAAAATGTTTTTATTTGTCACATGTTGCTTGATAACTTTGGCATCATAGTTAAGACAGATGATGTTTTCCATACGTAACATATTGCTGACGTAACATAGAAAAGTAACAATGTGGGCAAAAGGAGTGTTGAACAATAAGTGCATTTGTTTGCTAGCTAGCAGGGGGATTTCTTTTTTAAAAGCTTCCAAAAGAAATTAATTGAAGTAGTAGAGAGAATATTACAAAATTGGGGAAAAGATTTTGAAATTGGTTTGTGTGAATTGGAGTGAAGCAATTTTAGTCAAATGTTTAAGTTGACTTGGAGTCAAGGTGAAAAAGAGGGACCGAATGTGGGATGTTGAGGAGATGGGATGAAAAGGGTGTATCCGGTAGCAAAACTGAGAGCTATCTGGCCTACTCCTAACAACAATGATGCCTCTTATTAGGTTCTGGCCACTACAGATCTGCACAAAATTAAAAGTAATTTGATTAATGCCCTATTAAACTCAATAGGATTAGGTGAACCACCAATAAACCTCTTAATGGTAGCCTTAAACAAGATTGGACGTAAAAGAGAGCATTGAATTAGAAACTGAAGAGGCAAGAAACCTACGTAGTGATGTTTCTGGAAAACGTTCATAAGATTTTTGAAATTGGTAATAGATTGAGGATAGTTATGATGGTTCTGGAGAGGATGAATTAAGTCATGAATAGGCGTGAATTTCCAAGGGACGAGAATTTTTACCAAATGTCATAAATGGAAATTAATGACATCTCTTAAACATCTATAAAAGCAGATTAGGTTACCATTTTTAAAATTAAGAAGAATTATATCCAAAAAGGAAGTAGGAGAGAAAAAAGAGGTAGAAATTAGAAATGGCTGATCAGAAAGCAAACAGTAACAATCAAACCTCTGCAACATTCAATCATGTAAAGAGAATTGCTTTATCTTTGGAGACTCGTGAAATTGAATTGTTGAGGGAAGTGTAGATAAAGAGATAGAAAGACGAAACCGTGTTCTTGAGTATCAAAGGGTTCGTCAGAAAAATGAGGTTGAATTTTCTCTTTGGAGGCAAAAGAGATAGGAAATGGATAAGAGGAAGAAACGAGAACGAGATGAGCAGGATGATGATTACATATGGAAGAAAACCCGAAGTGCAACTGAAAGCGAAAGTAAAGAGTATGATCAAGGAATGCATGGTTTTAAAAGTTCTTAGAAGAGTTCTGATGAAGAGGAGAACAATGGATTCGAGGCACATGCCACTGAAGATTCTTTTATGAGTAGTATTGAAGAGAGAAAGCCAATCGTCCACTTTTTACAAGAACAATGCAAGAGCGGTTGGATGTTGATTTTACAGAGAGACTGTTGATGGGGTGGATAGAAATGGGGAACCACTAGAACATGCGGAGGAGACCAATGAAGCTGAAATTGAGGAAGAAAATTCTTCGGATGATTATGATCCAAGTGGTCATGGTCCTGCTGCCTCAACTGGAAGTGAATACAGTCTTTGTAGCAAGGAGGATTATGATATTTATGATGGGGATGACTAGAAATGATCATTTCTGGAACATCAAATAGATTGAGAAAAATAGGCTTTTTAAACTGCTTAGTGAAGATATTTTTGTACATGACTATTTGATGTTTGCTATCATTCTTGCTGGCTGGTTCACGAGGAAGTTAGGATGTTATAGGTTTCTTGATTTCTCGGGCGGTGGACGTTACGGTAAAGATTTTGGTATAAAAGTTTTTTGAATCTGTTTGTTTGTAGGTACTTTGAAAATTCTGTGGGTAGGTTTGAAGGTTGTGATGAGCACTTTTATGATGGTTAATTTTTTAAGTTGTAAATGTGAATCTCTTAGAAGTTGTAAGAGAATTCTGTTAATGGGAGCTTGGTGAAGATTGTAAGTAAGGGATGAGGTTAAGTAGTTATGAACTAACATTTTGATGTAATGATGTTGGTTTTTTCTAAGATTACTGATGCAATGATATATTTTGATCGGAAAACTAATGGTGATTATATAAAGTTTATGGATTATGGCTAGATTATAGAGAATCCATACTAACAAATGTAGAACGTTCAACGAGAATTGCTGATAGACTTGATGGGAATTTATTTTCATACTCTTGTTGCTATAATTTTGTGGTTGCTTCTTCTCGAACTTGGGACCTATGAGTCACTAAGGTTTCACTAGTTATTTCATTATTGTGAATGAAATGTAACCTTTAGTCTCACATAAAACTAAAGATGAAGGTCCTCTATATTACTAGGATTCTTGATATTATAAGTTTGACCCTTGTGTCAACACACTTTTGGGTGAAAGAGAGGACTTAGGCAATAGCTAGAGTAGGTTCATATAATATTTGTCTCTTTTATCAAAATTGTTTGAATTATTCTAAAGGAAATTAAAATGAATTTTGATTATTTCTTATCTGTTTTGATTTATGAGGGGCGTATGACCCGTGAGATTTATAGTATTACTTAAAATATTTTCTGCTAATTATGTCATCATTTTGAAACGTTATTCCTGCACTTAATTGTGCATTGGTTTTACCTTCCTATTTTTTCTATAAAAGAAAACCAATACTTCTTTTGTGAAATATCTCATAGTATGTTACTATCTCTCGCTTTTTTCCCATCTACTTTCTTTATTTAGCGCACCATTACTTGTTTATTTCCTTCTAATCTGTGCTGCTAAGTTCAGAATATGGGTAGATTATGTTGTGCTTATATAATCTATATATATCGGAAAGTTATGTCCTAGACACATCTTCGTTGTTGGGGCATAGTATCCCTTATTCTTGAGATGTACCCGCAGATTATTATATTAAGGATAATTTGTTGAGCAGGTGGCTCTGTCTTCGTGTATCAAATTATACTTTCAACTTCGATTAATTATTTTTCAGTATTGTTAGATTTATCTAAGGTTCGTTGTTTCATAGTTATAAGTTCCAACAACTATCTCTAACCCCTGCCCTTTTTAATTTAAGCAGATAAAAACTCAAGTGGATTCGCACCTTTTAGGTTTAAGGAACACTATTATATGCTGTTAAGTAAAGAATTAAGCCCTCTCAAATATTATTAACTTGTATACCGGTATATATGTTAAGATTTAATAAAAATTGTTTTATTTCAATGGAAACTGTTTTTTTTTTCGTCTTGCTCTATTAGAAATTGGTTTTTCTTATATCGTAAACAACAAAACTTATTTCTATTATAAAAAATTATTGTTTTTAATACAAAAAAACAAAATAAAATTTACTTTCAGTATAAATAATTATTGTTCCAATAAACCTTAATATGTATACGGAATTAACAAAATCCTTTGGAAAAAAAGTCTTTTTCCTTCCGTTTGAAGATCCCATGAACATAATTCAAGAAGAAATAATATAATATCGAGAAAGGAAACATGTGGAAACCACCGCCGAGTTTCCCTGGACATGACAATTCAAGCAGAAATAATATCGAACGTAAGAGAAAAAATGTTGAAACCTACCTGATAACTAATAGGCAAGCAGAACCACACATATAGACGAGGAAAAAAGATCTCCCATTTGAGATACTGACCCCCACTCTATCATAAAAAAAAAACAAAAAAAAGACATTGATCCCCACGGTCCACTTTCTGAGGTAATGAACCCTAACTTTTAGAAATCTTACAGTCATGTGGATTTCTGCATGTTTTCTTTGTTTTTTTTGAATTTCTGCATGGTAATATTTTAATAGACAAGATCAATAACTTTAATCATTTAGAAAGCCATGTCTGCCATAACTATTTTTTCAATCCATGAAGATTCATTTTCATTCACTTGTTCTATTGATTTGATTTTTTTGTTTTCTGTTTTTAGGTTTTCGGAATAATATGTTGGGAAATAAAAAATGTATGTTACTAAAATTAATGTTTTACTACTTAAATTAATTTTTGTTACTAAAAATAGATTGATGGGTGTTTGGATAACTAGTCCAAACTTGGGTGGAATTATAGCCATCCATTTTCACTTCTTAGTGAATGAGAAACCTTTGGTTGTCCCACATTGGGCAAACCAAGGAGCAAGTTCATGCATATTACCACATATGTTCTATATAAGGAAAAGAACTAGTGGATTGGACATGGACTTGGGAAATGGACTAGTGGGCAAATGCATACATGTGCGGTGCTTCGCACCGAAGCACCGCAGGCCGCGGGCTTGCGGGCTTGCGGAGCTTGCGGTGCTTGCGTGTGCTTTTGCATGTGTTTTTGGCGTGAGCCTTGGCGCGATCCTTGGCGCGACCCTTGGCGCGATCCTTGGCGCGACCCTTGGCGCGATCCTTGGTGCGACCCTTGGTTCGACCCTTGGTGCGACCCTTGGTGCGACCCTTGGTGCGACCCTTGGTGCGATCCTTGGTGCGACCCTTGGTGCGATCCTTGGTGCGAGCCTTGGTGTGAGCCTTGGTGTGAGCCTTGGTGTGACCATTGGTGCGAGCCTTGGTGCGACCATTGGTGCGAGCCTTGGTGCGAGCCTTGGTGTGAGCCTTGGTGCGAGCCTTGGTGTGACCATTGGTGCGAGCCTTGGTGTGACCATTGGTGCGAGCCTTGGTGTGACCATTGGTGCGACCATTGGTGCGAGCCTTGGCGTGAGCCTGACGTGTGGCTGGCGCGTGCTTGGCATGTGCCTGCGTGTGCACACGAGTACCCATCAATGAGAAAACGTTTCTTTAATTCTAATTAAATATTTTACCGTTTGTATTAATTGGAAAATAAATTCATAAATATTTTAACGTTTGTTTTAATGGGAGTTAATTGTTGAAATTTAATTTTCACCGTTTTAAAACTCAAAGGTTTTCTTCTCCTATAAAAGAACAACTTGTCTAAGATTTTTCTTTACCCCAGTCGCAGCCACTGTCCTGACGACTTTTCACCATCTTCCTGCTTTGTTTTGCGCACTAGTTTACATTCTTATTTTCATCTTCTGTTAAGTTCACAACGGGCCAACGAGCTTTGCTAGCTGGGTTGGTATCAGGTGATTTTATCCTGAATTCAAGTTTGTCGCTTAAAGGGTATAGCAGCATCTTCTTGAAGGTGTACCTGGCAAATATTGAGTTAAGGGCAGTCTGTTGAACAGGCGACTTCACCTCCTTGTTTGAGTGTGTCTGCAGTGTAATTCTAACCCTCCCTTAATCATCTACAAGTTCTCTGTGTTTGTGTTTTTCTGTTACAAGAAAGAAGGTACATATCCAACATAATATGGCCTTGGAACAATTACTAAGAGCATCTCAGATAATGAGTATAAATTCTTTTTATAAATTCACTATTAGATCGTTTTGTCTGACGTTCTTTTGACTAGAGTTATCACTAGGAACCCGATTACCACCGGGAACTGAACTGTAATTGGTTGATTCGATTTGATTTTAGCTCTTAAAGATGGACCTGTTTTCAAATATAGTACCCCGCGGGTAAAATAGATTAGGTACCATTAACTTATCGGTTCTAAGCGGTTATATTGGCCAAATACTCGTGGATAACGTATATCCGGAAAATTGTTTATCTTTTGGTACCTTTAAGCCAATCTAATGTTAATTGTCTAATTTTAATTTTGGATTTTTCTCATTGCACGTATCTTTTATTTAATTTTTAGTTAGAGCATTAATAGTAAAATAATAATAATTATATATAAAAGTTTCTTATATTTAAAATAAAATGAGGAAGATAAAAGTATTTAGCGAAAAAATATGTGTTTTTTCTTAATACCTGTAATGTATTATGAACAGGTCTCGGTACCTTTAGGAACCAGAACCAATTTGTATATAGACGGTTCTAGTTGTGGTTTAAATAATATCAGAGCACAACTGAAGCTAGTGACATCCTATTTTTAACTTATAAACCATCTCTAATAGGAGTCGTATTTAAATGTAATTCTAAAATTTTATATGGATATAAATAATAAAGAGAGAAATTTATTTTCAATTTTAGAGAGTTTTTATCTTATTTTAATTAATTAATATTTTTATTAAAATTGATAATACGTAGTTTAACTGAAACTTTTAGATATAATTTTCTCTAACATTATTTTGATGGTTAATGGTTATTTTATCGCTCCTACTTTTTAAGATCTAATCATCAAAGATAGATTTTCTCCATTAGAAATTCAAAATCCTTTGTCAATGAAATATTAAACTTTTATAGGACCGCCCCTGATGGGAGGAGGCAAAGGAAGCACAAGCAACATACTTATATTGGAGAGAAATGAGAAAAATGAACTTTAAAATGAATTTTAGTCTTGGTGGGAATGTACCTTAGGACCTAGATATCACTAAGGGAGACTAGATCATTTTTCACTATTTGTGAATGAAGAACCTTTAGTCCTACGTTGGAGAGAATAGAGATGATTTCTCCCTTTATTACCACAAAAAATGCAACTAAGGGAGGGCCCTTAGGGTTTAGAAGCTTTTGTGGTTAGGGGAGGACTAAGACAATGGGCTAGTTAGTGATTTCTCTAACGTTAACAGTTTTCTTCTGTTTAGTGTTTTTCCATTGTTGCAGAAACAACAATCTTAACACAATAGCCATTTCTTCTGTTTCAGTGGCTAAAAGTGATGTTGACAGACCACAAAAATTCAGTGGCAAAGACTTCAAAAGATGGAAATCCAAGATATTATTATTTCTGAGTTTTCACATGTTGGATGAATTAGTTCTGAAACCTTTTGATGAGACTTTGAATGATCCGGGTAATGAAAGAGAATTAGAAAGTTGAGGCAGACAAAATTACATGGCAAAAAATCGCATTCTCAACTGTTTAGAAGATGCTTTGTATGATTTCTATAATGCAAAAGAAAACTTTCTGCATTTGACTTATGGGCTGCATTAGAAGCAAAATATGAAGCGAAAACTGCTGGTAGTAAGAAGTTTTTAGGTTCCCGGTTTCTGGAATACAAGATGACAAATGACAAATCTGTGGTAGACCAATTTCTTGAACTTCAACGAATTTTTAATGAAATTATTTGTGAAGGTATGGTGATTGATGAAACGTTTCAAGTGTCTGCGGTGATTGAGAAATTACCTTCTTCATGGTCTGATTACAAACGAAGATTGAGACATGAAACTGGTGAAGTCAGTATGGTTGAATTGGGTAAGAAGATTCAAGTGGAAGAATTGTTGTGTTCAAAAGACAAGAATGTATCTTCCGCAAGGGACATGTCCAACAAAGCTCATGTCAGCGAACACAAGTCTTCCGCAAACCTAGACCGCAGCAACCGCAAGCCTGGTCCGCACAAGAAAGGTACTTTTCCAAAACCTAAATCTGGCATTGGTAAAATTAAAGGTGCGTGTTATGTTTGCGGTATTCCTTGCCATATGAAAATGCATTGTAGGAAACGTAAAGACTTTAATAATAAGAATCCCAATGTTAATTTAGTTGAAAGCAACAAGAACGAGTTTTTCTAGCACGTTGTCTGAAGTCAATTTGGTAACCAATGTGAGAGACTGGTGGGTAGACTCTGGTGCTACCAAGCATGTCTGCGGAAACAAAGATATGTTCACCTCCTATGAGAAGGTAGGGGAAGGAGAAAAACTCTACATGGGTAACTCGTCCGCAGCACAGGTTGCGGGAAAAGGAAAAGTTGGGATGAAGCTCACTTATGGCAAAACTCTCACATTGATGAAGTTCTTCATGTTCCAGACATATGCAAAAATCTTGTATCTTGTGGTGTGTTAGATGATAAGGGATTTAAACTTGTATTTGAATCTGGAAAAGTCATTGTCACTAAGGGTAAAGATTATGTAGGAAAGGGCTATAAGACTGAGGGTCTTTATAAATTAAATGTAACCTCTGTTGAAATGAATAAAAATGATTATTCTTATGTTTGTGTGTCATTGAATGTTTGGTATGGTAGACTTGGTTATGTAAACTATAAGTCAATGAACAAACTGGCTAGCATAGGCTGCATACCCAAATTTATTTTGGAAAATGAACATAAATGTGAAATTTGTGTAGAATCAAAATATGCTAAAAAATCATATAGGAAAAATATTCAGAGAAATTCTAAACCCTTAGAATTAATTCACTCAGACCTAGTTGGCATGAAATCAGTTCAAACTAGAGGTGGTAAAAAATGGTTTGTCACATTTATAGATGACTGTACGAGGTACTGTCACATATATTTACTTAAAGGTAAGGATGATGCCTTATAAGCCTTTAAGATATATAAACTAGAAGTTGAAAACCAAATGAGTACTACCATTAAAACTGTTAGGTCTGACCGTGGTGGTGAGTATGTAATCCCTATTGGAGATTTTTGCATGGAACATGGCATTATACATGAAGTAACTCCTCCTTATTCACCACAATCTAATGGTGTGGCTGAACGGAAAAAACGAACCCTTAAGGAGATGGTGAATGCCATGTTAATTAGTTCAGGACTACCTGCAAACTTGTGGGGGGAGGCCGTCCTCCCAACTTGCTATGTCTTGAACATAGTACCCTTTAAAGGATCAGATAAAACTCCATATGAGTTATGGAAAGGTAGACAACCTTCTTATGCATACTTTAAAGTATGGGGGTGTTTTTCTAAGGTTTCTATCCCACCACCTAAGAGGACCAAGATAAGACCCAAAACTGTTGAATGTGTCTTCATAGGGTATCCTGCACATACTACTGCATATAGATTTATGGTTGTGAGTTCTGAAATATCTGAAATTGGTATGAATACCATTATGGAATCTTGGGATGCTGTGTTCTTTGAAAATGTTTTTTCTTTGAAATCTGAATCTCGCATGATATGTGTTGATCCCCTAGATGTCCCTTCTACTAGTCAGACATTACCTGTAGATGAAGATGAATTTGAGCCTAGAAGAGGCAAAAGACTTAGATCTGAAAAATCTTTTGGGCCAGACTTCATAACATGCTTAGTTGAGACTGATCCACAGACTTATAGAGAAGTCATGACTTCTTCTGAACCTCCATGGTGGAAAGAAGCTACCATTAGTGAAATGGATTCCATTATACAGAATGATACTTGGAAGACTGTAGATTTACCTCTAGGGTGCAAACCCATAGGTTGTAAATGGATCTTCAAAAGGAAACGTAAAGTAGATGGAAATGTGAAAAAATATAAAGCTATATTAATAGCTAAAGTATATAAACAAATAGAAGGTGTAGATTTCTTTGACACTTATTCACCTGTTACGAGAATTACTTCCATTAGGATGCTAATTGCTATTGCTGCCATTCATAACTTAGTGATACATCAAATGGATGTAAATTTTTTTTTTCTAAATGGTGATTTAGATGAAGAAATTTATATGGACCAACCTTAGGGATTTGTAGTGAAAGGTTATGAAAACAAAGTTTGTAAACTAAGAAAATCTTTGTGTGGTTTGAAACAAGCACCTAAACAATGGCATGAAAAATTTGATCATGTAATGATTTCTAGTGTTTAAAATAAATGAATCTGACAAGTGTGTTTATATTAAACTTTTGAATGATGCATGTGTGATTGTATGCTTGTATATTAATGATATGCTTGTACTTGGTACAAACATGGATGTATTTAATTCAGCTAAGAACATGCTAAATGAGAACTTTGACATGAAAGACTTAGGCCCCGCTGCTGTAATCTTAGGGATGAAGATTAGAAGAGATTCTAATGGATATAATCTTAGTCGATCTCATTATGTTGAATCTGTGCTTAGAAAATATAACCAGTTTGATTGTAAACCAGCTTATACTCCTTATGATCCTTATTGTAGACTCAAGAAGAACAAGGGAAATGAAGTTTCGCAACTTGGGTATTCACGTGTCATAGGAAGTCTGATGTATTTATGAACTGTACGAGACCATACATTGCCTATGCTGTGAGTAGGTTAAGTAGGTATACATGTAATCCGGGACAAGAGCATTGGGATGCACTTATTAGAGTATTAAGGTACTTAAAGTATATTTTAAACTTTTGTTTAAGTTACGAGAGATACCCTGCGGTTCTTGAAGGATATTGTGATGCAAACTGGATAGCGGACTTAGAGGAGTCTAAGTCTACGAGTGGATATGTTTTCACTCTAGCTTGCGGATCTGTATCAACGAAGAGTTCCAAACAGACATGTATAGCTCGATCCACTATGGAATCAGAGTTTATTGCGGTAGATAAAGCAGGAGAGGAAGTCGCTTGGCTAAGATGCTTTTTAGAAGACATTCCTCTTTGGCATAGGCCTGTGTCAGCTATATCTATACATTGTGATAGTCAAGTTACAATAGCTAATGCTAAAAACAACAACTATAATGGGAAGTCTATACATATTCATAGAAGACACAATTCCCTAAAATAACTAATCTCAACTAGCATTATTTCTGTTGACTTTGTGAGGTCTAAAGAGAATATCGCGGACCCTTTGAAGAAAGGTTTGTCCAAGGAGATAGTTAATAATACATCAAGGGGGATGGGGCTTAAGATCATCAAATAAACTTTCCATGAAGGATACTCAACCTTGCTGACTGGAGATCCCAAGATCAAGGTTTCGAATGAGACAACTAATTTTTGGTGGGTTAAAGGAAATACTATTAGAGAATTTCATTCTCTGTCCCTTCCCTATGGTTTAGACGTGATAGTGTGACTGCATGTGAGGAAGACTTTCTATTAAGTCTTAATGAGTTCTATCGTTTCAATTTAATATTGAAGTGGGGTGTAGCAGTAAACACTCTTGATAGAACTCACCTATCTGAATGAGGAAGTGGGTCGCTTCATATGAGAACTGGGCTGGTTCTCTAGAGCATTCTGAGAAACGGGATACGTCCAGGGCCAAAATGGACACAACGGCACGAACTTAACAACACCTAGAGAGATATCACGCGTGGAAGTTATTGATGAACTACACCAAGCGATGGCAGTTCAAGACATCACGTTCACTGTCCATCAAGTAGTTCCGGTAATTTTTCACTAAGCAAATGCTCAAGAACTTATGGACACCTATTGCCTAAGAGGTATTTCTCGCTTTCTGATTTCTTTTTATTATCGGGTTTTCATTCATGTGGGGGATTGTTGGAGAAAAATGAGATAAAATGAACTTTAAAATGAATTTTAGTCTTGGTGGGAATGAACCTTAAGACCTAGATGTCACTAAGGGAGACTCGCTCATTTTTCACTATTTGTGAATGAAGAACCTTTAGTCCCACATTTGAGAGACTAGAGATGGGTTCTCCCTTTATTACCACAAAAAATGCAACTAAGGGAGGGCCCTTAGGGTTTAGAATCTTTTGTGGTTAGGGAAGGACTAAGGCAATGTGCTAGTTGGTGCACACATACCTTTCACACATGTGGGGTGCTTCGCACCGAAGCATGCACACTTACGAAGCTTGCAAGCTTGTGGAGCTTGCGGCGCTTATGTGCTGCGGGATTAAGTATGCTTGTGGGTGCGGGCGTAGCTAAGGCTGCGGTACAACCAAGACTTACGTTTTTGAAATTATTTTCTTAAATTCTGTTTAAATGTGGGGGCGTATGACTCGGCTAGAATTAAGGAGTTTTAATGAGAGAATATTTTCTAACCGTTTTATTACCATTTCAAATTAAATTTCGTACTTAATTACCGTGATTAATGCACATAATTAATTTTAAGAAATACGAATTAATTCTCTTCTCAAGTTTTGGCTATAAAAGAAAAATATTTTTCTCCATTTCAACTTACTCCAGAACAGGCTACTATCCCTAGTTCTTTCCCCTCTTCTTGTTTTGTTTTGCGCAACATTGCTTGTTTATTTCCCTTCCTATCTTGCTGTTAAGTTCTAGAGGGTGATTTGTATTGTGTTAATTCAAATCATAACGGGCAGTTCTATCCTGGACATATCTTCTCTGTTGGGGTATAGTATCTCTCATTATTGAGGAGTACTCGAAAACTATTGTGTTAAGGACAATTTGCTGAGAATATGGCTTTGTCCTTGTGTGTACATCAACATCAGAGTGTGGTGATTTCTCTAACGTTAACAGTTTTCTTCTGTTTAGTGTTTTTCCATTGTTGCAGAAACAAAACTTACGGGGGAAACAAAGCCCATCTTATTATATACATGGGTGCTTTATCAAAAATTTAAGAATCTATATGGGGTGACAAACAGAATAATATCTTTCTCGCAACATTATCTCGAACGTCAATCGTAGTCATAAAACAACATCTCATCAACTGATATGCTTGCTATGTTGCAAAGCGGATGAATCTGCCTCTCATCTGCTGTTTCACTGCCCAACAGTATACCCAATTTGGATTTACTTCAGATCCTACATTCAGTCGGATTGGATTGGGTTATGCCTAACTGCATAGATCTAATTATCAAAGGGTGGAGGAAGAATCTACTCTCTTCGGCAGGTAAGATTCTTTGGCATTTGCTTCCAGCAACGATTACGTGGTGCATATGGAAATCGTAAAACGATCTCATCTTCAATGAAGTTACCTTTGATGCGCAGCAAGTGATCAAAAAAGTGAAAGCTCAAGGTTTCTTCTGGTGTAAAAACAAGGAGGAATTAAAAGGTATTTAGTTAGGGATGATCGATTCTAATCGGGGTCACTTTTTTGTAACTTAATCTTATTTTGAGGTGGGGGTGGGGCTTCGTCTTGTTTCGCTGTGGATAATTGTTCTCTGTTTGGTAAGAACTTTGTAACCTTTGGGCTCTTATTTACCTACTGTAAGCTCTCTTATTTTAATTATCTTTGATGTGGGAAAAAAAATCAACTGATATAACCATTGTTTCAATTATAATAATTTTGTTTGAAAACCATTCAAATATTTCGTTCTCAATTTGAGTTTCCGTTTTCTTATCTTGGTTTTAGTTTTTTTTTTCTTCACTGATTGATTGTAGTCTTGGGTTCATATTTATAACCATTGATTCATTGGACGTTTACTGAATTCAAAATTGACATATATGTGTATTGTACGAAGTAATGGCTTAAACTAACCCAGTGCCAATTGCGGACAATGTCTTGCTAGATTTAAACTAACATTGGCATCAGCAGTCTTTCAAACTGAAATTGAGCTTCTCACATCTCTTTTGAGAACTGAGGACTATACGAGGAGAATATAAGATGAAATACCGTTTCTATTGTGGAACCTTGAAAATGTGTACTGGTGGTGAATTAAGAGTATCATACTAAAAATTGAACTAGGTAGCCGAGTAATAGGGAAACTAGCGTTTTTGATTTACGAGAATTTGAGAATATCTGTTTAAAAAGATAGATCGTGAATTCAATATTTAATATGAAAGAATTTAGTAATTAAAGAAGAGTCACTTGGCAAACTAAAAAGGTTGGAAATCCTATATGGTACTCATACTGTAGTGGACATATGGAACGGTCCCGTCATCCATGAAAAATATTCTCACCGTCCCCATAACAAAACAACTAAAAAAAAAAATCACCTATTTATCATCCACTTTTCCTATTTACCACTCATCTTAATTACAACACATATTCATCCTATCTACCACTTACATATTTTAGAATATATCTTAAATGCTGCTCTTGATCTTTTATTTACACTCATATTAAAACCATCCAAATTATAAACCCAAAACAACTAATCTTAAAACAATATTCTTCTTCTATCCACCACCGTCACCTCCTCCCCTAACTCTCCCACCCGCCACTATCTCCACCGATCTCACTTCATTTTTTTCTCTTTGCGTAATAGCCATACCAATAGTTTAAAGGCCACATGAAAAATTGAACAATTGTTGGATGATCGATTCACCTAAGATTTGGATATTTTGTCCTAAATTGTGTTTGTTTTTTACTGATTCGGTATCTGGATCTGACTCAGTCCAAGTTAGATATTAAACCGTTTGTTTTTTATTTTGAGTCATATCTCACTCGTGACCTGAGTCAGACCTAACCCCTGAATCGGACCCACTTAAGTTTGGTATGAAAATATCCCTGATTCATTGGACCAAATCACTGACTTATATATTTTTGAGTCAGATGAGTCAGATGTGACTCAAAAAACAAATATGTTGAGTTAGATTCAGATCAATCAAGTGATTTCTGTCAGATCCAAAAAAAAATCGATGCTAGATTTTCAATAGTAGAATCTTCCATAATAATGGTTACGAATTAATCACCGATTAATTAGTTAATTCTCGACTGAGATTCTCAAATTTCAAAATTAGAACAAAATCTATATAGATCTAAGATTCTCAAATCTGGAAAAATCAGCCTGAGATTCAAAATCAATAGTAGAACTTCCAAGGAAAATATCATATTCTCCAAAACATTACCTCCTTGAATCATTATTAGAAATGTCTTGTATTTGAAGTATTTAATGCACTCTGTTGTTGAGAATAAATTGGTTGCATAAGAGTTTTTGAAAAACCTATCCTTTTTATTTTGGTTTTCTAATGATTACTTTAGTTCGAAACCAAAAAATAAATAATTTTTTTGTGCTCTCATTGTTGGGTTCAGCTAGGGAAAAAAAAACCTAGCCAAAACCCATGTTCAACTAGGGAAAAAAAAATCAACCTAGCCGAATATCTATGTTTTTCAAATATGAAGAACATTGTAGGTTCGGCTATAACATAAAAAATAAATACTCGGAATCCTCATATAGGAAAATTTTGTGACGTGAAAATCAACCATCATGGTAAATATTTGACTCTTTGTAATTGGTCAGATTCTTAATATCTAGACAAAATTTAGACGAATATTCGATATCTGACAAATTATAAAATCCAAAATATATGGTATTCCCTATGTTTCAAAAAAATAGGTCTATTTTGTTGGGAACAAGAATTAAGAACGAAAGATAGATACAAAAGAGAGAAGTGGTCCCCTCCATATGTTAAAAGATTAAAACAAGAGAGAAAGTTGACAAAGTAATAAACTTATAACATTTAACTTTCCTTAAGTGGAAACCAACTTATCTTTTTGACATACCTATATTCATTCTATCTTTTTGAAAGGAAAGGAGTACAATTTATTATTATTACTAGGGTTTAACACGTGCCGTAATAGCACAAAAATTGATAATTTTTGTAATGTAAATCTTGACCCTCATATATCAATAATTTTTTAAAACAATTTTACCCATGAATTTTTAGTCACGTAAGTAGACACTTGTACTTATTGACAACCATAATACATCGAATCGTTACAACAAACCAAAACCCGGTCGGTGTCCACTAACAACATTCCTGAATTGGCTTCGAAAACGTAATTCTCAAAATAAATGAAAACAAAAACTAAAGAAATTATATTTTCTTACTGAACTACTAAGAAATAAAGTAACATGAATACACGATAATTGGTTTCATAACACAGGTTTTAACATACAACATGTAACATTATGCTATAAAGAAATAATATTTGGAAATAACTTATGGCATAATCAAATACTCACAAAGCACTGGTTTGAAATCTCTTGAATGGTGAAACCACGCCTTAACAACACTCCAAGATCCCTATATTGCAACCCTTTCGATGGTACCCTATGATTAATAAAAACCTTCGTCGAAACCTACAATATGTGTATTTGAAAGTCAATTAAGACAAATGTGAATGTAAGTTGTAAACAATAGTTTAAGAAATATCACATGGGAAAATAATTAGTTTATATTGAAAAAAAAATCACGAATATTGAGTGAAAGAGATCGAGTTGTAGAAACGATTGATGTGGCGATATATAGATATACCTGAGTGAATCTGCAAATGATTCCAATATTCAACACCTAATGTTTCATCTTCAACTTCTTTGTCAAGTATGAAATAAAATTTCACTATACCTATTTATATATACTTCAGATATTTCTACTATCAACTATACTATTATATGATAAAATAATATCCCGCCAGATGGTAGACGAACCTACATATAAATTGAAAATTTATCGACATCAACATTCCAGAAAAAAATAAAATAAGAAGCTACATTATAAAGAATCAAATGAGATAGCTTACCCATCCTCCTCCGGAGTCAGTCAAGAATAAAAACTGTCTAAAGCATGCTCTACAGACAGAATCTGTTGTAAATCCATTTTTGATCAGAGGAACTTCGCCAGATAAAATGGCGTCTTTCAGTCCTTAAGGTGTAAAACTCATATATTTTAACACCATAAATACCACCATAGATCTATAAAGTAAAGATGCACTATCAATTTAGTAACATTACAACCAGCAAGAGTTCTCAAGTTATACATGGAAGCAATATATAAGGATACAAAATAGAAAGTTTAAGCTTTACTTCTCTAGTAAGCATCACTTGAGATCAATAGACACATTGAAATGCTGAAAGAGAGATCGAACTTACAACAACATTGGGGTAATGAATTATGATACAAACTTCTCCCATGTGTCTAAAATGTTCAAAAATAGCATATTGTTTCAAGATAAACTGAATTGAGCAACTTATAGAGAAAAACAAAGATTTCTAGGATTACCTGCACCCCTTACACTTAATATTGGTCAAGTTCAGTCATCAAGACCTTGAGAAAGAACCTTTTGGAATTGAACTCTACAAAAAACAAATACAGAATAATTATTAGAACACTCTAAAAGTCATTAGGGGTTTTCTTGTTGTATGTTTAGCCAAATACTTACTTCCCACTGCCAATCAAGTTATCATCCTTGAGGGTATTATTATTCCAGTGTATATCATTCAACTCTCGAAGTCAATTTGTTTGGGTTTTTATATTGGTTCCACATTCAAATTGATGATAACTGCGATTGCTTTCAGTGATCAGGACACAATGGGCCCGAATTAAAGTGCTTTTGTGAAGGGGTTTCATGCCCTTGATATTGTGTGATAGTTTTCCCCAAATCTAGTTATAATCAGAATCCTAGTTAGAAAAAAAAATGAAGAACTGTAGATTCTAATAGGAGTTGGACAAAACACAATTTATTTTTAATGAAGTGACAAACCCTAAATCTAGAGAGAAAGTGATTTTCCTAACTTCAGATCATGTCTTGAAAAACCGATATCAATAGAAACCTCTGATCTGGAGATGATAAAATCAAATTTCTCAAAGAAAATATCGAAATAAAGGTTTATATCAAAATGTTTATCTGATTAGGTATCTCACCGAGTTCTCTGTTTAGGGTTACATTTGAGTATAACAACTGAAAGACAGAAGAAAATGAAACCTAGATCAATAAAAGGATTGTTCTCTGCATATTCCCCCTCTTCTTCTTCCTGAAATAACACCAAAAAGATTTTAAAAATATAAAATGACTACCTATGCCCTCAGACGGATGTGTCTTTTGACAGAACAAACATCAATCATCTATCTATCTTAACCATAGAGAGATCCGGATCCACAGCCTATTCCTGAACAAATCTCAGCCGTTTTTTATCTCCTCCAAAATTAAATCCTAACCCATATTTATCTAGGGTAAGTTGTCTACACTTTGTTTTGAATTCTTGATTGTTCTCTGCACATCCCCTTTCTTCTTCTGCCTGAAACAACACCGAATTTTTTTTACAAATGTAAAATAACTACATATGCCCAGGACGACTGTGTTTTTTGTCAAAACAAACAACAACCGTTCATCTATCTTATCCATGGAGAGATCCATACCTACACTCTATCCCTGAACAAATCTTAGCCGCTCTTTGTTTCCTCCAAAATTAAATCTGACCCCTCTTTTATTTAAGGTAAGTTGTCTACATTTTGTTTATTTATTTATTTATATTTATTTTATGTGTAATAAATTTCTTGAAAATGATGGATGATAATCTGGCTAGTCACCAAAAAAAATTTAGTGACCAATTTGGCATGTTGCTAAAATAGTTTGGGCAAGGAAACAACTATTGTGAAGGTAATGTTCCGTCTAGAATAATTTATATGAGATGAATGACTTGGTCAGTAAGGAGGCAATGATATTTATAGATACAATTTACTTGGTCTTTATAAGTACTTTTAGAGACAAAAGTTATTTTTTGTTATTAATTCTTTATTCTGAGACGAAATTATTCGTTATTAAATTTTTATGTGACAAAATTATTTCCTCACTATAAATTTTTCTGAGATGAACAAATTTTGCTGCTAACTTTTTTTTTCTGAGAGGAACAAATTTCGCAGTTAAAATTGTATGATGTGACCAATTTTTTTTATCTATATAAATTAATTTTGAGGTGAATAAATTTTGTTGTTAAAATTATTTTAAGTGATAAAATTATATCCTCATCAAAAATACCTAGAATGACAAGATTCTAGGTCATAAAATCACTAAACGATGTCAAAATATTTTGCTCGCCAAAAGATATTTTTAATGGCAATTGTTGCTAATAAAAAAATTTGGTGATAATTTCTTAAGGTTGTCGTAAAAGACTCTACGACTTAGATAGGTGACGAAATTCTAGTTTTTTTTGTAGTGAAAAATAAATTTTCGTGAAACGATTATTTGCCACTAAAAGTCATTTTTTTGTAGTGACCACTACTAGTTAACGTTATCACCTCCTTCACCGCGCACCATCATCCACCTCCACTTCCGCCACCGACTCCACAACCACACCTACTACCAAATTTCATTGATATATTTGATTATTAACAAATTTAGTTATATATATATATATATATGGATAATTAATTACATTATAGGAAATTAATAAAAAAATTATTATGAGATTTTTTTTCTGGATAATTAATGTCATTATAAGAAATTAATTGAATATTAATTGTGTGAAAATTAATAGGATATTAATAATTTGATTGTAAATTAAGACTGTTGGATATATTCCCATTGAACCACAACCATTGATCTATATCATTCATAAAAAAATCCTAACCCTCTATATTTCTCATTCATCCAGAAAGAGATCAGAGCCACTCTTTATATCCCTAGACAAATCCGGACCCACACCTTATCCCTAAATAAATCCCAGCCGCTATTTGTCTCCTCCCAAATCAAATCCTGACAACTACTTATCAAAGGTAAATTGTCCAAGCTTTGTTTTATACTTTTGATTATTATTATTATTATTATTATTATTATTATTATTATTATTATTAT
>JAJJMC010002536.1:906944-963601 GCA_023531435.1 Papaver californicum | reverse complement strand
TTATTATTATTATTATTATTATTATTATTATTATTATTATTATTATTTTATTATAAAACGAGGATTTTATTAGATAGGAAAAGCTGGTTACACGTTAGTGGTGGGAAGCCTCGCCACAAGCTGGGCTCCGACACCCTTTTGTATGGAAATGCCTAATCTATTATTATTATTATTATTATTATTATTATTATTATTGTTATTATTATTATTATTATTATAAACGAGAATTTTATTGGATGAAAAGGGTATTTACACTGGACCGGAAGGAAGCCTAGCCACAAGCTGAGCTCCCACTCCTTTTTGCATAGCTAACCCTAGTCTGAAGAAAAAAGAGTTGCCAATTTTGTGGTTGTAATCAAAGCTGACTATACAGTTTTGCAACCTCTTTACAAAAATTATCGTATCCTCTCCTAGTTCGCCTAGGGTCGTGAAGGCCAGCACACCAAGTCCGTAACCGTGTGCCTCGCACTTGTCAAGGTATTTGGTGCGTTTCCGGGTAATGGCGTTCGAAATGGCCAGACCGGGTGAAAATGCGACTTTCCCTCCTCCTGTGAAAGGGGACACCCCGGTGACGTCAAAGCATATATCCCGGCCGTTCTCCCAATTATATACTAGGACGTCTGCTGGTCGTAGGGAGCGTTCATCGTCGGCCAAGAAGCCAAGAGGCGCCTCTTTCCGTGCTGACACACCTGCCCTGAAACACATGTCAGCGACCACGTCTCGGACCAAGTCATGCCTGAACTTGAGCCCCACCTCACTGGCGCAGTGAAGAGCATGGTCACCAAAAACATCCATCCCTTTTCCACAACAAGAGCATACGCTGTTCTCCGCGAACAAAGGAATACCAATTCTGTAGGATAAAATGTCCCGGAACTGTCGCGACCCAATTGATTGGGTGAGCCAAGATATGGGGATCGCTTTGAGAAAATATTGAGTCTGTTCCAACTTAGTACATTGCCATAAGATGCTGTCCAGGTCAAATATATTGAACCTGGAGGGGATAATCTTCTTAACAACGCCAAAGTAGTGGGATGCCAATGTGCGCATTGGGCTTGGGGCTGCCGTCTTGATATCGAAAGAAGAAGTAAGCCCGCAGAATTGAGTAAATTTTGACAGCGCCTGCTGGAAGAAAGGATGACTATCTGTTATCTGAAGGGATCCAAGGATCAAGTTCTGTAGCTGGAATGTCTGAGTGTAAGAGGCCAAGTAACAGTAATGGGATGTTTCCTCCATAGTGTAAACACTAAGCCCGCCGTCCTTTATTGGTAAGGTAGCGAGGCGCTGTTGTAGATGACCGAACCCGGGCCCATCTCCCGTTACGAAATGCCTAAGGAACTGATTTAAAGTCTGGTCATAATGGGATGTAGGTGACTGGAGGGCCTGAGGCTTGGTGGTCCTCATAGTGAAGTATAACTTGGATACTCCAGCACAGTTACGAAGGAGAAGAAGCTCACATTGTGGATCTTGTAGGGACTTCAGGGTCTCCATAAGCTTAAGAGCCTTCTCAACCCTGCACTGCACAAAATCACTGCAAAATTTGATGTCCAAGCTAACTGGCCCACCTAGCAACTTCACCCCAACCTTGGGTCTGCCAATGTCTGCTGGGAAGGTCCCCTCCTACAAGCTTCTGTGGTCGGTTTGTGGCCAGAAAACCTCCTTTTTGGAGATTTTGAGGAATAATCCTCTTTTGTCACCTTCAGACTCAATGATGTTGAGAGCCCTGGATACCTCCAAAGTGTCACCCGCTATGGTTCCGTCATCCAAATACCATGCCTGCATATCTAAGTTGCATTCTAAGGCAATTTTGGAGATGAGGGGATGAAGGGTTAAGGAAAAAAGTAAAGGTTCCAAAGGGTCGCCCTGCTGGACCCATGTTGCGGACTGAAGGATGGAATCATTAAAATATAACTTGGCAGGTTGAGCATAGCAGAACTCCACCCACCTTGAGATGCTGGGGCACCTAGCCCTAACTTCATTTACCATGGCTGACCTGTCGACCAAGTTAAATGTATTTATGAAGTCTATGAGAAGCATACACTTGGTGAGGGATGTACCTTGTAACTCCAAGAGTCTGTTGGAAGCATGAAGGATTTCTTCCCCTCCACATGGAACTCCAACTCCCAGCTGGTAATTCCCGAGATATTTTACCATGTCCTTGCAAACAGCTGAGGCTTCCAGTTTGGAGCATAATCTCCTCCAGATGGTCCCTACTGCAATGGGCCTGAGCCCCCCACCAGGTTTGAGCAGGGGGGTAAGGGGGGCACTAGCAATTTACTCCCCTAACTCACCTGGGCACTTCCCTTCCAACCAAAGATTGACTACTGCTGTGATGGAAGTGAGCAGTTCATATACTACAGCTAAGGAAGGGCCACAAAGTGCATCGGCAAGGTGTTGTTCTCTAAGACCATCCCTTCCGCATGATGTGCCTTTGGGGAATCCCTTAATGGCACTCAACACGGCACTGTTATCCACCCTGAGTGCGTCAACCTGCACAGGGACAACTGGAATGATAGGAGGAGCTGCAACAAGATGTTTCTGCCTGAGCTCTAATAGTGTGTCTTGTGCGTTAGGAGCCACTCCACTGGAAGATAAGACTTTGATGGAGGCTGTGTACTGGACATAACTCAACTTCTTATTGCACGCCGCTAGGTTGAAGCCAAGTCCTTCTTTTGTTAGGTATGTTCTTCTGAAGCTTCAACTGCTCAAGTAGGGTGTGCACCGAGTTGAGGCAACCACTATCATTCTACTGTAGAATGGCTTGAGTAATCTTGCTGGATTGTAGCCTCCTCCTGGTGCCGAACCTTTCCTTCATTGAGCTTTAGGGGGCATACAGGCTCAAGGTACAGACTGGAAGGAGGAGGAGCTGTATCCACCCATCAAGCACATGTGGGATGGATATAACGCTGTCTAAAGCGGCCTTTAAAGTTCTGGAGAAACTCAGCCTACACCAAGTAGGGATGCTAGCGACAGTTGTGATGTTCTCTTCGAGGGCGTGGTTCAGCAGCTCCACTGATAAACCTGAAGGAGCATCAAGCTCCCCATCATCCTATGGCTCTGTTGAGACTGCAGAGGGTTTGTCCAGCCCATACACCAAGAAGTCCACAGTTCCTCCATTGTATGGTTTAGGTATAAAACATCCCTCATGCATCCTACAAGGCCTTCTCCAGGAATATATATTCATACACATAGTACATAACCACATCTGAAGACTTCCCAGGACAAGCTCCCATACGTTAAATATACCTGAGTCTGAACCAGTTCTATCTCTACAAAGTGCCTTGACCTCCTCTTTAGAAATGTGCTTATCGTGGAGGTGGTGGAGGAAACCTGACCTACTCAACCCCCTACCTCCTACTTCGTTGGTGCAGCCATCAAAATCCCTAAAGGGGCAATGAAACCAACCATCTTGTTATGAACCACCCCCGCTGCATTTAAGGGTGAGATTTGATCTGGTTCTAGGCATACCACGAAGGGGAGCTCTAAATAGGTAATTTCCTGAAATGGGCCTACCCCACCGTTACCAAGTAATGGGTGGAAAAACATAAGTAAGCCCAACCTAGTATCACTAAACAGTTGAACGGAGAGGGATTCTCGCCGAATAAGACAAGTTCTTCCCCAAAAATTTCAGCGCAAAACTCCGAGCAACAGGGACGAGGTAAACTGACGTGGGACTAATCCAGTGTAAAATAGCTACTAACAGAACTGAGACAATCACAAGATGGATTCGAGATTGCTCCACTGTACATGTGGGTTATTCCACTAGATTTTCCCCAAATCTCCGAGCTGGAAGGGATGAAAATCAAAATTGAAGCTAACCTAATGTCTGTTAGATGCTGAAGAAGATAAGGTATTCACAGGTTCAAGTCAGAAAGTACCCAGCTATGGTGGTAAGTTCTTCTCCAAATCAGCCGAGATAGTGAGTTCTTCCTCAAATGTCCCAAAATTTCACCCGAGGTTACCAGACAATAGGTAGAAGTAATGAAATTAACTGGTTAGATACTAACCCAAAATCTCTGAGCCTCTTCCAAGCGACAATTTGTGCAAGAACAATCTAATTCAAAAGAAGCCCTAAAACCTAATACTAGATATGATGTTGTATATACAAATGGAGTTGCTAAAACTAATGAGTTAACGAAAAGAAGAGTGAGAAGGGAAGAGGCTAAAGCCGTCGTACCTGAGAAGCTCTCGGAATGGGGTCGGGAATTTTTCACCGGGGATGGCTTGATCTTCCCCATTTTTTGCCACATCATCGCTCCACGGACGTTCTCTCTCCCTTCCCCATTATTATTATTATTATTATTATCCCCTCCTCAAACTGTGCTAAACCAAGCCTGTAACTAAGGACAAACCGGAATTGTCGAAACCCAATAGCTTGGTGAAACCCGGCTATGAAAATTGCCTTAAAATAATCTTGGGCATATTATTATTATTATTATTTTAGGGTGGATCCAAAAAAGTATTTTTCGTATATTGAAAATCCTCTTCCTCACGTGGATACAATATCCGCCACAAATATTTTTTCCTATAAACTATAAGTTTCCATAGAATTGTGGGAACAAATAGAGAAACCACGCGTTTTGAGCTCATTTCTCTACCATAATGCTGGCACTTTCCTACTTATTCGACAGAGAGCCAAAAATAGCCCCCTTATGACGCCCATCATTGGTATATACATTCACAATATTACTCGTGTAAGGGGCACATAAATTACACATCTTCACATCATTACTAGTGTAAGGGGGACATAAATTACATATGATTTATGTACGATATTGTAGATGGTGATTTTTTAACCAAGGAAAAATAGTTATTTTCTGACCAGGAAAAGAACAGTTATTTCACAAACCAGCTGGCCTAGCTCAGGTCCGATTACTTTGTCACTTTAGCTTAAAAAAATATTATCCAACACACAAATAGATTTTTAAACCCAACCTAGCCTCGAGTACAAGCTATTGTCTTGGAAAGTTGGCCCTGGATAATATATAAGAGAAATGGGCCATATGCCCAAAGAACGATAAAGTCAGGTTGTAGTGGACGACTAAAATATTAGGTTGGGTTAAATGGACGTCGTCCATGTTATTTTAAAATAGACATTTATGCCCCTGGTTTTTCTTTTTCTTTCACCTTGAAACCATCGACCATCTCTACAATCATCTTCCTCCACCATCTGCTTACACCACCACCACAACGGTACTCACCTACACAAAACAAAAAAACAACTTCCATTCGGACCTCCACCACCACTGACTCCACCAATATTGACAGTAAAAAAATTTCCAATGCCCTAATTTCATCTAAGATTTCAAAATTACATAAAAATTGGGGTTTTTTGTTCTATCAATTTCACAAGATGAGTATTGAAGAACATGCATTGAATCTTGATAATCCTAAAACTCGTAAGTTTTCTAACCTTTATTATCTTTTCGATGAACCTCTGTACATCATACTTTACAAAATTAGTCAAATTAAAATTGTATGTTAATGAAGCACATTTCTATTATGTTTTTTTTTTCTGAATTTTTTATTTGAATTTGATTAATTTTGTTTTAATTAAAAATAGGGTTTATAATGCTAATCTTTTCTTTTAATTAAACCCTAATTTGCTTTCTGGTACACCTATTTACATAATAATTTATATTTTGTTAAATTTTTTTACATCTTAGTCAAAAATATGATGAATTTGTTTTCATGTCAGTGTACAGTCTGATGCACCTGTTTTTTTCATGTGTTTTAATTAGATGAACCTGGTTTCATCATGTGTTACCACTGGATTTACCTGGGTACAAATTGTGTTATCACTGGATGCACCTGGGTACATCCTATGTTGTGAATAAATCTGGTTTTATCTTTTTTTAGATTGGATTGGATTCGGTTTCACCCATGTTTAAACTATGATGAAACCGGTTTCATCCTGTTTAGATTGTGGTGAAAAATTAATCATGCATGAGGTCAAATCCAAAGGGTTAGTTCATTTTCCATTGGTAGGATCACATCACAAGTACACATTTTTGCAATTGAATTTGAAAGAGACTGTTATGTCATGTATCCTACAACCAAACAAATAAAACTGTTAGATTTCACACCCAATTCTCTTATATCACTACAACACAAAAAATCATAACCTGAAAGATTTCTTAAACTAGGTTAATCTAATATAACATGAGCAACTGAACCATGTTGCATAGATAATACTAATTAAGAAAGCATTATAAATGAATAATCCCATCATATTCCAAGCTAATGTATACTGTACTAGCCATTTCCTTCTTGATATCTTTAAACGCTTTCTTGTCTAACTTATCGATGCTTGAGCATGTTGTTTTGAATTATTCAGGTGGTATTCCACAAACTTCTAACATTCCATCTGAGATGAAATCAGTTTCATATTGTTTTATATTGGATCGAATTTGGTATCTCCCATGTTTAAACTAGGACGAATCCTGTTTTAGATTAGGTTGAAGTTGGTTACACCTATGTTTAAACTAGGATGAAAGCGGCTTCATCCTGTTTTGGGTTGGTTGAATTTGGTTTCATCCATTACATTCCCTACCTATCTAATTATGGGTTTATTCATTTAATTTACAAATCCAGCATGCACAAATAATTGATCATTAGATGTGTCTTGTTAAAATGATTATTGTTTTTGATAATTTTTTTACTCTGGATGACAAAGTTTAATCTGACGCTGGAGATTTATTTTGTATGTGTTTTTGTAACTAACAATTCTTTGATAGTCGACTTTGATGGGGGAAGTAAAAATAACGATAAATTTGTGGTTTTCTTTGGCGATATATTGGTTCATTTTGTTACGACTGCCGAAGGGGTTTCACTTGTAGAAGCACCAATATTTAAAAAAGCACTAGGTGGACCTCCTGCTAATGCTGTTGTTAGAATAGCAAGGCTTGGAGATTGAACAACATTGGTTATTAGTTTACCTAATCTGCATATTTTACGTCATTTGGCTTCTTCTGTATTGTTTATCTTACTCAACTATGCACATGTATTCTCATGTTCTTACCAATGTTATTCAATTATAAAAATAGTTGATGTATAATGTTTCTTTGTTTTGCCGGTTAATATAATTCTAATTAGTTTTTATTTTGTTCTCGAGATAACAACCAAAGTTGATAGCAGTCTCAGATGTTGTAACTTTTAAGAATACAAATGCACCTGCTTACCCATGTTTGGCCCAAGGGAAAAGCAAGGATTGAAGTAAATTCACTTAACGTCTAAAGTGACTCTGCGTTTTCTTTGTCGTTCTTGTGCATTGAATTATCTGGAAAGACAAAAACACAATATAATATTGGAAATTGAGTGGGTATGGACATTTTAATCTATTTTATAATAATTAATTTTATTAAAATATAAAATTTTGGGTGAAATACCTAATCAATGATATTAGAGGAATATCTAAAAGGTTCTTGGGTATTAAAAAAGTACCTACATTTATACTTTGTACACCCATAAAGTTATTCAACCAATTAATTGAATATATAATCAATTTTCTCAAAACTATTTGGGAGACTAGATGTCGGTGGTTATTTCAATCCCAACCCATCAACTCAAATGGAGTTATTCACTAAATCTTGAATTATGCATCTTTGCGTCAATTATCCCTTGAGGATCCAGCTACAACTACTATATAAACAATCTGCAGACTTGCATTGGTCTCCACCTCCTCCAAATTTTCTCGAAGTTAACATCGACTTGTCTTTTCTTGATTTTGCTCATTTGCAGGGCTAGCTCCAATCATTCGAGATGCTAATGTCACATTTTTAGCAGCTAAAGCTTCACTTACTTATGCCTTTTGTCCCCATCAAGCAGAGTCTTATGCTTTATGGTTAGCTGTACAATGGATTCAATCTAATCATCTTCCTCTTTGGCAGAGTACAACTATCTTACAGTATTGCATAAATATGTTTGCCGAGCAGACTGGAGCTGTGTGTATGTCGATAGAGTGCGTAGCCGACCTGTAGATACTCTAGCGAAGCAAGCTTGAATCAATTGTAACATATCACCCAGCTGCATAGTGCGACCTTTAGCAATTAATATCTGAATGGTGGTCTAAACCACCCAGCTGCATAGTGCGACCTTTAGCAATTAATGTATAAACTCTTTCTCGAGCAGTTGATGTACCAACGCTTTCTCGTTGATATATAATTTTTGTTTGTCGAAAAAAAAGAAGACAAACCTTAGAGCCGTGCGTGCGTAACTTGGCGCCTCTGGTCGGCCGCCAATCACGATCATTGAAAAAATTACAATACGCAAGATACCTTGGTATTTGTGACAAAACGGCTGCTAACGCTTTCAAGTTTTAACCTACTAATGACCAAAAGGGTTGCCCAAAAAGATCACGATATATACTTCGTGATGTGGCTGCACTCATTTTGTTATTTTGCTTGACGTTAGCGGGAAGTGGGAAGGTCTATCCCCATTTTCATGAGACCCACTTGGCCGATACTTATGTTTGTCCGTTACCTCCGACTGCAAATTCATATTTAAGGAGACATCATGGGGTTTCTTACATAGTTACATTGGAGATGGCTTTACTGTTTTCAGTTTTAAACTGTTTTCAGTTTTCTCTCTCTAAATATATACTAACACCGCCAGTTTATATATAAGTTACATAGCTAGTGGATGACTTGCGCAATGGTGGTACGGTGGTGGAGACGGAAGTGGTGAACATGGACACTTTATTCTTTAATAAAAACAACTATTATCTTTGTCTTTTAAAAAAATACTATTATTTTTTTATTTTAACTTATTTTATGGATACAGAGGAATAATGTTATATAGACAATATTAGACAAAAATAAAAACATAAAAAAGTGATTCAAGAATTATTATTAGATATAATAGATCTCAAGATCAAATACCAGTAAGTAAGAATAAATAATTTATATTTATGCTAGTGGCGCTAGTGATGACGGCGAAACTGGAGGTGATGGTGGCGCTGGTGGTGATGACAGAGGTGGTGGTGGAGTAACTGTCAGAGTGGAGGTGGCGAAAACATATAGGAATAACTTAGATTTGAAGAAGATATTGAGAGGTAACTTAGATTTGACGGGGGTATTTTAGTACTAACCAAAAATTTGGTTACATCAAAGAACAACATTGTCCATTATATTGATCTATAATATAAATAACCTGGTGTCTGTTTTTGGGACAAATCCGACCCGTGAAAATATGTCGTGGACGGCTCGGGTCGCCCGATTCGAGTGTTTGTCTTTAGGACAAGTCCGAGCGTCCATTCTTTATTTAGGTGTTATGCGGATGAGATTTTATTATTTTGGGCGGCATTGATTATGTCGTGGTCCTGACCAAAGCTAGCCCTAACCTAATGTAGATGGTAGGTTTTTGACAGGGATAAAATAGTAAAATTACATCTCAAGACTCGAGTCTGAGAATTATTAAACTGTAAAATTCTACAAAAGAATTCTTGAGTAGGTGCTTATCCCAACCCTCTCTCAGATACTTAACCATGTCCTCTCTCTATATGTATGACCAACTATATATACGATCAAATTGGTGAATTGAATCAACATTCATTACAATGCAAAATCATCAGAACAACACTGGTGCTCACTATAACATTCCCAGATGTTTTATGATCATCCATCACTCGGTGGAGGCAAACAATGAAGTCAAGGTCTTCCTCTCAAGAGAAGACGATGTTAGTCAAGAAAAGAACGTGAGGTGTTACTCCCACGATTTCACGTGAATACTCACGTAAAAATAAAATAAAATAAGGAGGTTACTCGGTGATGAACAAGAAGAAGCTTTACCCTTTTATATCGAATGGAATAACCAAGTCCGAGAAGGAGATGGTCTCTCACTTTTTCGTCCATACACCTCCTCTCACTTATCTGTCCAAGTCACGACCCCTTGCTTGTCCGTCTATCCGTGGCCTCCTCACATGCTTGACCGACCATGTGAACTTGTGTAGTCGTACTTACAAGCCTGAACTGCTGATGTTGCATCCCAGATGATGATACTGCGCCTCTATACAGCTTTCTCGATCATCCATGACTTGCAAATCCATCAACTTGACAATATTCAGAGTTCAAGCCTATTACAACATCTCTGGTAATATCTAACAACTAAGCCTTGTTATTTTATTTTCATTTAAAATAGTAAAAATATGTCTCATACCTGAGAAATATTAGACCTCAGAATTCTACAGAGAATTTTAACATGGGTCCTTAAACACTTTTCTCTTTGTATGTACGAATGAGGTTTTCAGAATACTACATACGCGATCAGAGTTACTGGATGAATCAGCATTCACACTGTATAAAAACCATCAGAATAACACTGGTGCTCACTACATTTACCAGATGTTCTACGATTTTTACATTACAAACCTCAAGCTCCTAGATGGATTGTACACTAGTATAGAGCAATTTGAGTATCACTTGGTTCTAATACCTATCAAGACAGAGGCTTAAGTTCTTGTCTCCCAAAATCTCAAGCTCTTATATGGATTTGTCCGCTAGTATAGAGCAATTTGAGTATCACTTGGTGTTACATCCCGCAGCTGTATTCCCAAAAATTAACTCATGTCAATATTCATGCTCAATTTAAAAATGTTGACTCACTAAAATACCTATGTAGCTTTATATTAACTCATGTCAATATTCATGCTCAATTGAAAAATATTGACTCACTAAAATACCTATGTAGCTTTATATAGAAGTTACATACAAGTTTACATCTTAGTGTTTTGAGGCACCATTGCCTCAACACTCATTTCAGTGTTCTGAGGCACCACTTCCTTAACACTCTTCTCAGTGTTCTGACGGATTCACTGCCTCAACACTCCTCTTATTTTTCTGACGGAAGCATTGCCTCAATACTCTCTACAACCAACAAATGTTCCAAATACCTTCTTGTTGTTACGGTAGAAGAAGAATGCTCCAAATACCTAAGAGCACAATTATACAAAGAGCAAAACTTGCTCAAATAAAATAATAAATAAATATTGTTCAAGTTGGACTTGGCCAGAAGTGGATTTGGTCCTTCTGCCTAGTCGTACCATGTTTGTCCATCTTTAAGCTCTAATGTTCGTCTAGCGTCAAGAACAGGCTTGACTGTCCAAGCCTCTTCATGCTCGACCATCCAGTTATACTTCATCACTTTTCCATCCATCTATGCCTTCCACGCGTGTCCCCCTAAGCCGCACGTGTCCAACCAATTCCAAGTCCTTCTTCGGCCTTTCAACTATGGGTCTCTACTTAGGGCTGCACATGGCTCGGTTCGGTTCGGTTTTTGCCCTAACCATTACAAAAACCGAGAGTCTCGGTTTTTCGGTTTTGAAAACCGAGTGTCACCATTAAGTTTTTTGGTTCGGTTCGGTTTTAAACCGTCTCGGTTTCGGTTTTTTCGGTTCGGTTTCGATTTTAACCGGTTAGGATTTCAAATTTTTATAAATGTAAAAATTTAAATAGATTTAAACAGATGGATCAATAAAACTAAAGACAATTACAAATATGCAGAATCTAAATGGACAAGGTGTTGTAAGCTAAGTAGCTAACAGAAAGAGGAGGAGAAAACATGAAAGTTATTGCTAATTGCCTTGCACAATCTTAGAATATCTAATCAAAGTTATTGCTAATTGTCTTCCTATTAAAACTAACATTCACATCAACAGGAAAAAAATAATCTTCCAGCACCCATTTCCTGTAGCTTCACATATACATCACCAACCATATAAACCCACATCTCCAACACAATTAAAACTCTCCATTCTACAAGGGGCATCTGCTGCATCTGAAATTCTACAGTTATATCATATCCACAAAATGAGCAAATTCCTTAAAGGAACTCGAAGTAGGTGTTCATCAACATATTCCTGAGCTACAGAAAACCAAAATGATAACAACCAAAAAACATAGAGAAAATTATTGACAAATTGCTCTGAAAATGATTAATACACACCTGTGTGCATCCAAACAATTTGAGAATTTTCAAATTTAAACAGCTTTCCACAATTAGTCCTAAAGCAGAGTCCTTTAATCTGCGGCACCAAGATAGGTCCAGGCTCATCAAATTTTTTGAGCAGCATCTCGCCAGTGAAATAGCTGTATGGTTGCCAACCTGTAATAATCAATCAATGCAGATTTTGAACAACCATCATTTCACCATTATCAGAACGAGTACCTAATACCGCCCTCGAATCACCAAGATTAGCAATAATAAGATCTTCACCCTGTTCCATGAACTCTATAATTAGTCCAAGAACATAAAATCATCTAAAAATTTATGATTCTCAAACAAAAAGTACAGTTAATTACCTGTTTGATGAAGGTAACAGAAGTTGTTCCACTGCAAGAACAATCCAAGTTTTCTTGAAGTTTAAGTTCTTGATCCATTACTTTGTAAGCACCAACACAAGCTTTCCTTCATTCCTCAACAAAATCCTTATTAAAAACCAAATCAAGTGAAGAAATTGCTTTCTTCTGGTTTAATAACAAACCAGGCAACCAACTTCGAACCAGTCTACTCTCGACTTGACCGTTCTTTCCATGTCCATCAAACACTCCACAGAAAATTCCAGCATCCATCCTCAAACCCTTCATTAATACAAAAAAATATACAAAATTATAAACAGTTCATAAATCCTTCAAGAAACGACACTTAAAACCAAACTGGACAGAAATATGTGCATTGTATACCTGCTGAAGCATAGCAGAATCTTGGTTTATTCTTTTCTGACCTTGTTGGGAAGAAACAAAACCATTTTGAGTTTTACTAGAACTTGAATTAATGAAAATTACATTTTGATAGATACCTTGCTGTGTTTTAATGTTCTCATCATGAATATTAGAAGATGATCCATCAGATGATATACCTAGATTTTTGATGGAGGGGAAGAAGAGAAGAGGGAGGTGTGCAGAGAAAAGGGGAAGAAGAGAGAGGCGCAGGGAGAGAAGTGAAACAAACCTAGATTTTTTTCATTTTATATACTAGGGTTAGAGATCAACGGCTAAAAACCCTATGAATCCAATGGTTATCATTAATCGGTTTTTTCGGTTTTTTTGGTTCGGTTCTAGGGTAGAACCAAAACCGAACCAAGATTAACCGGTTTTTTTTTCAAAACCGTGCATCACCATTAGATGTTCGGTTTGGCTCGATTCAGTTTTTTTTTTTTGCTCGGTTCGGTGCGATTTTGCCGGTTTTTCGGTTTTTTGTGCAGCCCTATCTCTACTTATCCATCAATAATGACTTTCCAACGTGCTTATTCGAAGTTCAAGCCGACTACTATTCCTATGGTAATATCTAACCATTAAACTATAAAATTAGATTTCGTTTTATTTTTATCTCTCAGGCCACCATCTAGTGCATACCACGCAACATTACTCGTTCCGCGCTAAGAAGGGGACTTAATGTAGATGGTGGGTTTCTGACAAGGATAAAATAGTAAAATTATATCTCAAGACTCGAGTATGAGAAATATTAAACTGTAAAATTCTGCAAAAGAATTCTTGAGTAGTCGCTTATCCCTACCCTCTCTCAGGTGCTTATCCATGTTCTCTCTCTATATGTATGGACAACTACATATACGATCAAATTGATGAATTAAATCAACATTCATTACTATATAAAATCATCAGAACAGCACGGGTGCTCACTATAACATTCCCAAATGTTTTGTGATTTTACATAAAATTGCAATCTCCTAGATGGATTGCCCACTAGTATAGAGCAATTTGAGTATTATCTTGGTGCTATATTCCACAATTGAATTCCAAAAAATTATCCATTTTGATATTTACGTTCAACTGAGAGATATTAACGTACTAAAACACCTATATGAATCTATTTGATTAAAGTACCACGGTTGTGCTTAAATTCAAAGTTAAAATTATGACAGAAATAATTTCATAGCTTCTACTAGCTAAAAAATCCCACCTTAGTCACATTAATCCTTTGCTTAAAGAGACAACTAATGCGAATGAGTGAAAAGAATTCAATTTGGGGTTTTGAAACGCTTAAAATATAAGATTTGCAAAACTTATAAGCGTGTCAAAAGGTACTTTCAAACCCTAATTAGAAAAATAGATTCGCAACACTTATAAGTATGTCAAAAACGTGCCAAAAAGTATTTTCAAACCCTAATTTTGAAAAAGGAAGATAACCCTAATTTTCAAACACACTTTCCCTTACTTGTGCTTTTTGCTTCAACAGCTACGCTTGCATGCCTACTCAAAAGCCAAACGTGAATATCATGCTTCTCTCCAAATTTGGTATTTTACTATTTTACCCTCAATATGTGAGGCTGAGCACAAGAGTAAAAATGTGAACATCTTAACTTTTGCTCAAATTAGGTACTTTTGACTATTGCTTCTTAGCATATAAGCTTGAAACCCCTAGTTAACACTTTCAAACCCTAATTTTGAAGAGCGAGACGTCTCTACCTCTCTTGCTTCCAACGTATGCAAGCAGATAAGCTTGCGTGACTATTCTTAAGGAAAAACTCGCGTGACTATTCTTAAGGAAAAACTCGCATACCTTCATCCATAAGCCAAGCTCACACGACTTTCTTCTTGTCAAAATTAAAATTTTACTCTTTTACCCTCAACATATGAGGCTAAGTACAAAGAGTAAAATATGAGCATCTTGCTTCTTGTTAAAAATTGACGTCTTGCTTTTTACCAAAAATTAACGTTAACTCTTTTACCCTCAACGTTTGAGGACGAGTGCAAAGAGCAAAACGTGAGACCCCTGCTTCAAGACAAAAGTTGGGTGCTCTTCCCTTTTCTTTTCACGTGAATAACTTGATTTGGAAAATTAAGGTTTCAAAATGCTAAGCTATACTAGACCCACAACAAAAAAAATGGGTTTAAGCGACTACTCATCTTAAGTCGCTTAAAGCCCCTTTTAAGTCGCTATAACCGTTATAGCAACTAAAAGTGGCACTCGCTCCGTTGGTTGACCAAAGCCATATATGTCAAAGCCTTGAGCGACCATGCAATCGGTCTAGTAATAAACCAACTAACCTAATGCGAGTACTTTTCTCATTGCTTAACATTTAGACCAACAAACATGGAGCAAGTAAAATTATGATCGCTTAACATCTAGACCAACCAATATAGCAAGTAAAATATCAATCGCTTCAGATATACCAATCATTCTAAAGCAAGTAAACTACTTAATTGATAGATACATGGAGCAACTCTTTCTGAAATTGTTTGGTTAATGTTTTAAGCGATCAAATGATTTTGCTCGCTAAAAGTGATTTCTGATTTTGATTGGCCTGAAGTTGGTTGCTCAAGCTTTTGAGGTACAAAATTTTTTACTCTCTAGAATCAACTTGTGACTTAGGAGCTATTAAACTACCTAGTTGGAAGGTACATGGAACAACTTAACCTGATTTTACTTGGTTAAAATTTTAAGCGATCAAATGATTTTGCTTGCTACAAGCGATTTTTACTTTTGATTGTCCTGAAGTTGGCTGCTTAAACTTTTAAAGTATCAAAGTTTTTACTCAAGTTGATTGTTTAAATTTTTAAGCTTCCAAATTATTTTAGAATTCAGATTTTAATTGGCTTAAAGTTGGTTGATGGAGTATTTAAGCTACTCACTTTTTTTGCTCATTTGATTTAAATAATCCGAAAATCTAATTATAATTAAAAGAAATTATAACTAAGATTATATAATTAAAATGAAAACAAATGATATGGTAAGCCAAGTGGATGAAACAATCACTGCCTGTATACAACCTATAAATTCACCTCTCTAGCAACAACAAATAAGGAATAATTTTTATAGAATAGTTTACAGATATATCTGATTTCAAAACTTTGGTCCATTGCTCCAAAGGAAATTGGACTATCAACCCAAGGAACATTTACCGGTGGACATGTTCTTTTTCCTCGTTAATAACAGCTTCTTCAAGATAACCTTTTCACCTAGCCGTTCCTTTATCAGTTGATGGGTATCAGGGGAATCAGGTTCTACCTGACTGGAGATTCGTTGTAGTTGTTGCTGCTGCTGCTGTTGGTGTGGATGTGGTGGAATTTAGGTAGTGTGACAGAATGATGCTAATCTCTGTGAACTCTAGTCGGGTTCTTGGGTCTTCATCCCAGCAATACTTGATGAGCGAGACGAACTACTTAGGGAGATTCTCTCCGTTTGGCCTCACATTCTGCAATCAGAAAAGCAAACCGAATTATAAATGAACTATTAAGCTTTGCAAACAGTAGTTTTATAAGCAGTAAAAGTGCAATATAGCCGCAAAAATGCATCCGAGTTGTTTTTCTAACTTGTTTAAAACAATAAACTAATTTTTTGGCAAATGCCTCATGAAAGAGCAAGAATTAATAAGGCAAATGTGAAGGAAATGGTATTGGCTGGTCTCATAGTAAAATATGATATAGAAATGGAGATCAAAAGAGGGGTCACAAAGAAAAAGCATATAAAATATTGTCTGGTCTAATGAAGTTCTTTTGGAACAAATCAAGTGAAAAGATGTCAGACCTCTACAAGAGCTACAAATGAAGCCATCATCATTGCAAAGACTTCTCATGCGTCAAATGTAGGAGCACCCCATTGAAACGGATATGGAACTCTTATCCTGAGCATAAAGATGAACATGATTAGGATCAGTATAATACTATAATAATGACATCAAAACAAATCAAAAGCAGTCCACATTAATCCCAATAACCTAATTTGATGAAATTCTAAAAGCCTTACCATGGAGCAGCGCCTACAAGTCCACCACGATCTGTACGACAACTAAATTGGGTTTTCAGAGGTGAATTCTTATAGGCACCACCAACGGTTAAGAGGTAAGCATAAATCCATATGATAGCCACCGAAAATAGAACAACAAACCGGTCAAACACATCTTTCGCGTGTATTAGATGGGGTAAATATTGTTACAAGCATTAGAAGTAAATTCCATTTTAGATCCAGATAGAAGACGATAACTTCAGTTTCACAATCAGAAAACAAACGGACACATTAGAAAGTACCTGTGAGAATATTATTAACAATATTAGCTGAGGTAGTCCGATTTCTATACATTTCGCAACCTAGATACCCAGAGAAAGAAGCTTGTCAGAAAAGATGAAATTCATTTCAAAGCTATAGTTCTCAACTACACCACAGTTGAGCAATGATACTTCAACAAACAAGCAATATCAGATAACACCAAAAGATTATAAAACAATATTTACAACTACAATAAACATTCAAATTAAAACAGTAAAAGGAACAAAATAAAAGACAAAAGAATTATACCTTTTCGAAAGCCATCTTTGAAGCAGACTGCTCGGCATCTTTCTTTTTTTGCAGACCTCTGAAGTAAACGTCATATCTGGAAGCTCCAAGCAGCTGCTAAACAAACAAGGACCTTTTTGCGGAATGGCTAACCCTGGGCAAACATTTCTTACTGAATTTCAGTTCTTAACTTCATACTACATAAACCAAGTGCCTCTGTGGAATAATTTCAGTTCTTACTAGTTTTCTTTTACTGATTCATTGAAATGTGTAATACCATTACAAAAGAAAGAAACCTTACCCCATTTTGAGCTCTTTCATCATGTCCACTAACCAGCAGCTTACCATGCTGTACAGCTTAACCCCAATAGCGAGCAAGCCAACACCTCCTGAGAACAACTTCCTCCTACAGAAACACATATACATTGAGAATTAATCTCAACTAGAAAATTATACCAAGATTACGACTCCACGGAAGTAAAATCTACAAACGATTTCTTCTTTATTCAAGACCATTCTCTGCGTCATTGAGCGGAGAGATTTGGCTTCAGAACATGAAATACTCTAACTTAAACCTAGTTAAAAAATAAGGATCTCCGTTAGATTTAGAATCACAGTTTACTAACTATCTGCATCATTTTATAAGTTTTCGATATCAAATGGACCGAAAATAGCAAGTGAAGCTGATATTTAAAACTTTTCATTACCTGCTTGGCCTTGTAACCCAAACGTCTAGCCTTATCAGGACGAGTAGGACGGGTAACACGGAAAATGGAAGGATGTTGACGATATTCCCAACACCTAACCCTCTACAAGAACCTCATCACATCGGATTGGAGAACAGAGACGATGAGAAGAGTGAGCGGTGATGGTGGTGATGCTGTATGGAACCCTAGTTTTCTCCTAGGCGGCTTAAATTGGGAGAGAGAGAAAAGCAAATGTCAAAAATGAAAGAGAAATTTTTGTTTAGGGTTTTGATAAAAAAAAAATTAACGGTGGTGATGGTGTCTCATACGGATCATGGAAATATTTTGATGATCCAGATTCGCTGTTGGATGATCATACGGATTGTGTGTTAGTTATCATTTTGTGTTAGTTACCATTTTGTGTTAGTTACCATTGTATGTGTTAGTTATCATTGTGTGTGTTAGCTACCATCTTACTGAAAAGAAAATTTGAAAGGTGGATAACAGATTACGAATGTCGGAAACATATATTTTTATCGTAACCTAACGAATTTTTGAAATTATGATTCATCAAAAATATTTGTTTTTATTTTTTTGTAATTAGGGTTCTTAGTTTGTCATTTGTTTATAAGTTATGATTTGATGAATATGGTTGAACCCCAACAGACGTTCAATTAAAATGACCCAATTTGCGTGTCCGATAAGTTTAACGAGTTAGGGGAAGAGGTTACTAAGGATAATAAGGAGTACATGAACCCTGAACCCTGAACCCTCAACCCATCATGTTCGTATTGTTCACCTTATTATCCTTAGTGTTTAACGACTCTTAAGTGTTCAGGACACAGGTTTAGAGTACCCTGAACCCCGAACCCTCAACCCGTCATTTTTGTCTTGTACAACTCATATATTTTTTGTTATTAGGTAAAGATTAACTTTATACAAGAAATTAAGCTACATCTCAACAAATTTTAATTGAACATCGTTTGGGGTTCATTTTTTCTTCTCTCTCTTTCTCTCTCTTTTTCGGTTCTGCTCCCTAATCATCCGCCCCAAACAAAACCCTAAACAACAAATCAACTCTTTCCGAACAAGAAGAACTAATCGACGTAGATTCCGACTTAGTGGATGAGGGTATAAGGCAGATTTTGGAGTTCAGGGTTCGGGGTCCCGGTGAAGATTCCGACTTAGGGGATGAGAGTATTAAGGCAGATTTTGGAGTTCAGGGTTCGGGGTACCGATGAAGATCCGACTTAGGGGATGAGGTTATTAAGGGTTCAGATTTCAGGGTTAAAGGTACAGGGTTTGTTTTATAAAATATGCATGTTACCCCAAATTACCCGATTATATTTTTAATTTGCTTTTTAATTTTTTTAATTTTTTTTAAATTGTTTCAAATTTATAACACACTTTACGAAATAAATTGTGGACTAAATGATTTATAACACACATAAACTTTTAAAGATTTTCATTGATGGATCCAAATCCTTTCATAACCTTACCCCAAAACGGCACTTACCTAAACCCAAATAGGGTTCATATTCGGTAAATTTCATAAAGTTTAAGAAAACTTGAAACCCTGAGGCAGAAACCCTTTGAGCCAAACAAGGTTCATAATCTAAAGTTTATGTTCTCTAAATTTGAAACCCTGTGAGGCAGAAAGCCTTTGAGCCAAACAGGGTTCACAATCTAAAGGTTATGTTCGGTAAATCTCTAAAATTGAAACCCTGTGAAGCAGAAACTCTCTCAACTTCGATCTCACGAATTTCTCTTTTTTCCTCAGTTTCAATTATTCTAAAAAAACTCCTAATCCCTCACTAATCTGTCACTTTCTTTCTTTCTCAGTTTCTTCTTCGATTTATTTCTTTTTGAAATCGAAAATCTAAAAGAAAGGAATCATGGATTTTCAATTTCTCTCTGGTTTGTAAAGTGGGGTTTCAGTATGTTTCAATTAGAGATTTTTTTTATTACGAACTAAAAGCAATATTGAATTTTTAATCCCTCTCTTCCACTTCTGATTTATTCGTGAAAAGTCTTTCACCTTTGTTTTCTTTCTTTTTGAAATCTATCCAAAAGAGAAAAATTAGAGCTTTTCAATTTCTCTTAGATTTGTAAAGTGGGGTTTCCAAATGTTTCAATTAGGGATTTTTTTTATTACGATGTGGATATGCATCTCCCATGTTTAGTTAAAGCTCCCTCCCTTGAATTAAAGTCGTTAACATATACTTTGAAATATACGTTTCTAGGTAATGAGAATACTCTTCCTACTATAATTTCCCCTGACTTAGAGCCTGATCAGGAAAGTAAACTAGTTAGTGTTCTCCGAGAGAAACCGATAAAATATGAGAGAAATTGAATAAGGTCGATTGATATCGGGTAAGATTGACGTATAACGAGCAAAATTAAGTGAACTAGATGGAAATTCGATTTAAATTAACCGAAAACTAAATAAACCCACAGAATCTAGTAAAAATCGATTAAGTGAAGTTAATGGTCGGGGTTGAACCCAATTCATCAAATCATAACACTAAAACAAATGACAAACTAAGAACCCTAGTTAAAAAAAAAACAATTTTTTTTAATGTATCATAATTTCCAAAATCCATTACGTTACGATAACTTTAAATATCCGATAGAAATATCCGCTTCCGACATCCGAAATCCGTTATCCACCTTTCAAACTTTCGTTTTAATACAACAAAAATCACAAAAGAAACTAACACACAATCCGTATGAGCATCGATTATCGAATCTGGACCATTAAAATCTTTCCATGATCCGTATGAGGTGGCTTATCCACCATTAGATTTTTGTTTTCAAAACCCTAAGAAAAATCTCTTCATTTTCAGTATTTGTTTTTCTCTCTCTTTGTTCTCTTCCAATTTGAGCCGCCTTCGGAGAAAAACTAGTTCCATCTACTGCAACATTACCACCATCACGAATCTGGATCATTCAACATCATCAACGACGATTGCAAACTTAGTTAGGTCTCTCTCTGTGAAAATTAAGATTATTAAAGAAGTGCGAAGTTTTACTGATTTGGATTGAAAGAAGCTAAAGATTTGGTTGAGAAAGCTCATGTTGTTTTGAAAAATGGACTCACTAAAGAAGAAGCTAATCCGATTTTAGAGTAACTTAAAGAATTGTGTGCTACTGTTGTATTGGAATGAGTAAAGATCCATTGATTGATTTTCAATTTTGATTTTGTAGAATAATAATAACTTTTTTTATTAAAATTATGAATGAAGATTTAGGTTATTTACGTTGTTGATTTGAGAATGCCTTTTTATTGATCTATTTGATTATGGCGTATTGCTCTAACAATGTCTCTGAGTCTAAAGAAGAGAAGTGAGTTCCTGTATGCTATTGTAGTAGAGAGAGAGGTTGAAGAAAATGATGCACAGTCTTCATAGAGGAGAGAAATGTTTTGGATCCAAAATTCCTGATCTTTGACAGGTTTGGTCTCGATTTTACATTTTAATGTTTAATAGCTTTGTATCTGGCATGAATTTAACCTGGTAGTTTGTTCTTTTAGTATAATGATGTTTCAAGTTTTAATTAACTGAAGAAACTAAAAACATAGATACTTGCCACTTTGTAGGAAATTTGAACCCTGATTGAGACGTAGAGAATGCTATTCATAGTTTAGTGTCTAGAGTATTATAAATTCTGAATTCTTTTGCTTTTATATATAGGAAAACTTACTTCCATGATCTGAAGTGTATCTCTTTTGCCATCTCAAGTGGCTTCCCTTTATCTTTTGGAGTATTGAGCATCTTCTTTGTTCAGCATTGCCCACATTCAAATTGGTAGAAGGTTCAACTTAGACAAAAAAAATGCACTCATAGTTGTTGCTTCTGCATGTTTAACTTTTTATGCCAGAATTCAACCAATTGGTTGTACGGTGGATGTTAGTATGTCAAATGTAAACTAGCAATATTGCTAGCCACGTCATTGCATTTCCTGTTCATATAAGTAGACTTCCAAATTGGTGTATTCCCTAATAAATCCATAGCACCCGCCCCTAATGAGTTTGTGATTCTCCCATCTAAGACCAAGAGCATCCATAACTGTCTGATTATCACTTTCTTTTTATAACCTGATTGACATTCAGTTTGGCCTACCATTAACTTCCTTCAAATAACCATACAATCTCTAGGTTTTAGTCTAGCCACGCATCGTCTAAAAGTTACATACTCCCCTGCATCATCACGAAGGATCATGCCTATACCAGCAATGAATGAGTTAGCCGTAACATAAGAATCAATATTCGTTTTGTACCAGCAACTAGGAGGTTCTGTCCATCTAGTGATAACTGATTTCTTAAGTAAGTTCACAGTGACAGTGTGAGTGTAACTAGTGCATATAACAAGCATATAATAGTAACTGATGCAGTGTATAATGTGTTGGTGATCAGTTTGCTTAGCGTCAAATGCAACACAACGGTGTATGCTTTTGCTATACTATAACACCTGCAAGCTGCAATTTAGAACCACTACTGAAGTTTATTAAGTTAAGTTTAATCTTGTCAACTAAGAATACAATCTTGAATACAATATGATTGTGTAAATGTGAGCAATGGGCAACTTGCGAACATGTAAGGGTTTCTGCAGATTGAAGACACAAGGGACACATTAGGTAAATTAAGTGAAGATATGCTCCAATTTTTCCTTTGACAAGTGTAATGTTACACAGGCATTTCCTTAGTAATAAAAGTATTTTATAAGAAAGTTGCAGATGCCACAAGTTGAGGAAGAATCAAGAATTAAATAACTAAATTTGAAGATGGATTTTATATCTTTGGCTTTGTTAATCGGTGCATCTTAGGATACAGTAGAAGCCCTCATGGATTTGATTACAATGTATTTCGCAAATGATTACAATGGATTTGCTTAAAATTATTTGCATTCTGTTATTACGGGTTACTAATGAGAACAATGGTATACTGCAGGAGGTGGTCTTAATGCAGGTAAATCTCGTTAATTAAGAAATTTGCAGTCTGCTGATTAAGAGCTTTCTTGTATTACTTGAGCTCATCGTAGCATCTCTAGGTGCTTGATTTTGGGATTGGTGCATTGAATGTTACTTATGTCCTCTTAGAACACTTTCTGATTTAGTTGAGGTGAGTTTTACCTAGCGTAATTGTTCAAACTGCATATTCCCTAATTCATGAATACCTTGGTTCAAGATTTGTTTTTTCCTGGAATGTATTGAAAGTCTCTATTTATTTTGGTGAAGTTTGTAGTTTGTAATGTAATGTCTCAGTTGTTATCTATCGAAATATTTAGTCAAAACAAGATCCTAAATTGGTGATTGATTCAGTATATTTTGTTTTATTCATGTCGGATAATTCAAGTTTTGGTTTAAACAAACACTAAATATCGGTTTAAACAAACAAACAAAGGACATGACCTGGTTGACAGCATTTTTATTTATCTTGGTCAATTGAAGTTTTTTTCGCTATTACCTGTATTGTTTCAACTTTAAACTCGATCAGAGAAACATAACTAATGAATGACGAAGCCGAAGCGAAAATGACCTTATAAAAAAACTCGATCAAAGAGCTTTGCATTTGTCTATGCTTGATCCTATTTTTGAACATTTTGAAATCCTCAATTTCAAGTGACTGCATAAACGAGTCAATGAACAACGGGGGGGCGCAATTTATGCTTATGCTCCATACAAGAGTAGTTGGAATTAAGACCACGATTCACGAATGACCTCCTCTAATTTTGTTGGTTTTGCTCCATACAAGAGCTGTCAGTGTTCAATTTATAGTAGTCATTCATGGGTGACGTCCATGGAACAAAACTTCGAAAAAAAGTTGTATTAAAAGATAAAATAGAACTGATAAAATAGAATCAATAAACACACCGAAACAAAAAAAAAGTTATAACCAAATTACTGTCAATTTAGTCGACTCCTATTTTTTTTTCCTTCAATTTGTGCATCCAAACATTTGCTCATAGTGAATGAAAACAATGATCTGAACAAGTTTTCATGTTTCTATTAAACAAATCCTAATAAGATTGTTAGATAAATATTAATTAAGTTCCCAAATGTACTTTAAACACTGATTTCTTTTGAAATGATCGTAGCGTCTTAAACTTGGTTGCTGGGAGAGATTTTACCAAGTAATTCATTTTTTAACATGTGGTGGTGGCTTAAACTTAGTTGCTGAGAGAGGTTTGAGAAACTAATTCATTTTCTGTTGCTACGAGTTTGTGCCTCAAAGTCAATAGCTATATGATCATTTTTTTAGATGCTATAAGTTACTTGAAAAACAGATCTAGCAATTAAACATATTTGGTCGTGGCTCAAACTTAATTGCTGAGAGAGGTTTGAGCAACCAATTTATTTTGTTGTTGCTACGAGTCGGTGCCTCAAAGTGAATAACTACATGATCAACTTTTAGATGCTATAAATTACTTGAAAAACATATCTAGCAATTAAATATATTTGGTTGTGGCTCAAACTTAGTTGCTGAGAGAGGTTTGAGCAACCAATTTATTTTGTTGTTGCTACGAGTCGGTGCCTCAAAGTGAATAGCTACATGATCATTATTTTAGTTGCTATAAATTACTTGAACAAAGGATCTAGCGATTAAACACATTTTTTCGTGGATAAATATAAGTGGACACAGGTTTATTACCGCCAATATTTTTGGCAGTTGCAATTTTAGACGCTTAAAATATTTAAGCGACTAAATTTCCGACCTCTTGCTAAGATTTTAGACGCTTAAACCCGTTTTTTTTGTAGTGACCTCTCATGTATATTTTCATACGAAGCCTTACATACAATATTTCATGCTTAGTAGCAAACAACTCGTTTTTACGAAATAAGCATGTCAATGCAAGATTGACTAAGATGGACATAATGCTCCTTATACACAAATAAATACATATTTATCTTATTTTAATTTGCTAGACTCATCAGTCTATTCAAACAAGACAGACTCATAAGTCTAGTCAAGTAAGACAAGTCTTTAATCAAAAGTCTAAGTAAGTCTCATTCGACTTAATATTGTTAGTAGTACTCAATGCTACAGAATTTACATGAGATATCAAATGTCACAAATGGGGGGTTATTCACTAGGGTATTAGTCTGGCGGTTTACGGCTGTGGTGCAGCAGTGCACCCACTAAAGAGAAATTCTGGAAAGTTAGAGCAGCAGTTGAGTAGAGGAGTGGCAAGTTGAGTAGTTGTCAACATCTCTTCCACCTTCTTCATTTCGTCACTACTCAATCATCGACAGTTTCTTCCAGAGAAGAGGTCAAGTGGTTACAATAGCTATAATATAAATAGATTCTCAATCTATTGAACAAACAACAAATTGGCATTGAAGAAAAAGTCTGAAACAAGTCACAAGTTGAACTCGATCATTCAACCTTCTCGCATAGAGAATTATTCATAGCTATTCACACCAACCATATCTCACAGAGTCTGATACTTCGACATCAACTTTCTCTTGCTTCCCTCCCTAAGACCAACCCTTCTCCTTCTCATTTTTGTGACCGAATCAAGACTGGTACGGCCATTGCTTGGTTTAGGCCGGGATTGTACAGATTGATCTCTCGAATCTAAAGAAAGTATTTCAACAGTACAAATGTTTAAAGATTGACGAATTATCTTCTGCTCACCCCATTTTTTCCTAAATTACCCTTCAATTCTTTTTTCCCCACAAACACCTAGCTACTAATCCTAAAGACGGCTAAACTTAGGCTTATTATGACTAAGTTTCCTAATATAATTAGCTTTTCTAATCTAACTTGATTTCCTAATTAAAAATAGCAACCTTAATACCAAATATAAATTTACAAAAGAATATAAGGGGCCATGACCGGGGCTTACAATTTTACCTGACCAACAGAACACTGGGGTTGCATACTCTGCTAACTTATAGGCTCAACTCCATAGATTTCAACCTAATCACGACTAATTTTGATATAGGAACTGTGTTTGACCCTAGATTTTCTAATCCACGGCCAGAGCCTGCGGCCACACTAACTTATAGTTTCAACTCCCTAGATTTCAACCTAATCAAGACTAATTTTAATATAGGAACTATGTTTGACCTTTGATTTTCTAATCCACGCCAGACAATTTGACCTGACAAACAAAACACCGGGGACACATGCCCCGACTAATCTATAGGATCAATTTCCGGGCCGTAGGCCCGGGAAATACCTTGTTTATACTCCCTTTGTTCCATTTTAGTTACTTAAATAGGGTTTTGCACACACATTAAATAATGGAGAGATGTATAATTTTTTTCCATCTATAACCTTGATAAAAGTCTTCAACCATTAATTGTTATTAGTATATTTAAAAAATAAATTTATATTTCCAAGATAAAGTGCAAGGTTGGTGTTGGAAATTATGTGCAAAAATATCAATTTAAGCAAGTATTATGGGACTAGAAAAAAATCCTATTTAATCAACTAAACCGGAACGAAAGGAGTATATAATAATTTTTTTTTGGCCCGTGCAATGCACGAGTTAGCCTTTTATCTAAAGCAGTTCTATTGGGATTTTTGGACCTAAATATTTGTCCAAATTTCTTGAGCGGGTTCTAATATTTTTTAAAACGGTATAATTTAAAACATTATTTTTTTAGTTGAACTTTTTTTTTTGATTAATTAAAATTTCTAGTTACCAAAATTTATTGAAAGAGAGTACCAATTTTTTCAAGGGACATATATATTAATTTTGGATATACCCCTTAAAAGATGTCAATCATTTGGGATGTGCGCATTGCTATCAGGTTGGTATTGTCATTTAATTTGTAATACGTTCTTTAAAAGGTGTTGTTGGATATCATCGTTGTTGATAGGGCAGCAATAAAACTCTAGTATTATTTCTGCCATTTTCATTATGATTTCTAACCATGGTCTTCGTCTATGTATTACCATATTGTAATACTTCATTACCGAAAATGAAAACAAAGAGAAAAATAATAGAAAGAGGAGAACAATCTCTAATTTTTTAAAAAACTTACTTGTTGTACCGAGGCGAATAATCTCTTTATTTAATACATTTAATGCTATGTATTTTCTGATATTTACAGAAATGACATATATCTCCAACATTCAATAATTCCTTTGATGATCTTCGTAGAATTCCGATTATCACCAAAAACAAACGCGAATTGATGTAGCACTAACTTTTTGACGACAAACTCATGTTTCACTAATGCACTTAACGCTTAATTTGGTCTTTTCTCTTCTTTTCTCTATATATTAAACCCAATGAAGAAGAAGGGTTTATATAGATTCAGAGGAGACCCTTGAAGACATCCTTTCATAAAGAGTCACATCCTTTGGATAAAGAGATTCAAATTTAAATTAAAAGGGTTCAAATTAATGGACACATCCATTCACAACTTGATTAAGATTTGAAAGGGTTCATATGAATGGACACATCCATTCAAAACTAACCAAATAATATAATATTCCCATTTAAAATTCCAACATGTGTGACACACCCTTTCATTTGGGATATGTCATTTGAAAGATATGACATGTAAAAGGATGATGACGTGACATAACCATATATCAGAATGATTGTGGTGGCGTCACGTCAGCATTCTCCTTTATGTAAGAAGTATTGATGATTGTTAAAAAACTAAAATAAATTTTAAAAATATAAGATTTTTATATAGCGGATATATTTTGGCCGACAGTCAAGGTTTGGACAATCGTTTTCCAAGCACCGTCTGACTGCGCGATGAAATTTAAGTCGATAGGTCAAGTTTCAACCGCTCATTTCAAACCAGGGACGAATCTATATAGGGTTTGGGGTTTTTTCCTAGTTCTAAAATAGTTGAGGTTTTTTATATTTTTTCATAAAACTACCAACAACACTCTTGAATTAATGTTTGAAGACATTTTTCATGGACACAGGTGGAAAAAATTTATTTATTTATTTTTGTTTTATTTTTGAAGAACAACTATTATTTTATTAAAAATTGAAAAGAAGTTACAAGAAAAAAAAAAGTTCAAAGGACCAGAAATCCCTCTAGAATCCATTTGTTCAAGTTATATTATCCCTTAAGGATTACCTTCCAGTGCGAGATTAACTGGATGAATATAATGAATCTGAACCAACTACTGGAAGAAACCCATAAGAAAATTGAGCTTTTTACTTCATCAATGACAACTTGAACATTTCTCCGCTTCTTCTTTGTCATAACTCTTTTGTTTCTTTCTCCCCATAAAACCAAACAATAGCAAACATGATAATATGCCATATATTTTTTTCTCATGTTTCTTCCAGATCTTAGTTTCCAAGAGAGGAGCTGATGTTCCATGTTCCTTTCCTGCACCCATTTAACTTTGAAGCTTTTAAGAAAATAATTCCAGACCCTAGTGGAGTAGGAGAAATGTAGTAGAATATGACCAACAAATTCCTCTTCCAGCTGGCATAGACTGCATCTTGTGTTTGGAATCATGCATCCCCTTCTATTTAGGTTATCCACAGTTGGGATTGGATTTTGCAGCACAAACCACATGAAGAGCTTCACTTTTGGTGGTACATGTTTTATTCATAAATATTTGTGGGAGATGACTGGAATCTGTGTTGTTGATGATTTTTAAGTGCAGAGTCAGTTGTAACCCTCTTTGTCGAGAATTTATCTCCAAACATGCATATTGCAGCATCCTCCATATGAAATATGGTTGGAGGGGAACAGACGAAGTACTGACTTTTTCTTAATCTGCGTGAAAACTCCAAAACCCTCATCTAAAGTGGAACAAAGAGAATACTAACTTTGAAAGTTGTGAAGTTTCAATTTTTAATTTTTTTTTAAAATATTAAGACACATTACAACTTCAAAAACTAGATAAATTAAATTTGTCAAAGCTATAAAATTGAGAGTATATACGGAAATTATTTATAACTCTATCATTTTTTAATATATGTGTAAAATCTTATTTATGCGACTAAAATATGACGGATGAAACATTTTTTTACATAATGATTTGAATATATTTACGCACCAAATATTAAATATAATAAAAAATAATTTTATTTATATAAGTATTAATTATTTATTATTTTTATCCTCAAACATTCTAAACAAAAATAATTTGAGAAACAAAATCTATTTTGCATAAAATTTAATTTCTAAGCAGGCGCCAGGCGGAACCATTAACCTGCAAAAAAATTATATTCACGGCAATTTTGGCAAACGGTTAAGAAGGAAGCTGCTACACTAGACTGGTGCAGCCAAACAAAGTTGCAAAGTCTTGTTAGTAGTCAATTTTGGTGGTCTTCCCTATCTGCTTTCAAGGAATTATCTCATCTCCTGACAGAAAGTCAGAAATATCTGTACCTGCAAATTATAATACTCCATCAATTATTCTCCCTTATGAATAAGTACTTAGTATGTTTTCTCAACAAAACAACAGTCAAGGCTAACGTCGAAAAGGGTACCAGACAGACGTGATCAACAACAACGGATTCTATTAAGTTTTAAGTAGTATAACTGAATGCCAACTAGATGCGAGAGAGAATAACTATTTGTCTTTTAGTAACTAAATATAAGTCATCATATCATTAAAAATAGTTAATGCTAGTCAAGTCAAGAGTCTTGACTCGAGACTCAAAGAGGTGTTTTCTCTTTTTTATTGAAAGAGAATTCAGAATTGTACTAGATGAAGAATATACACATGTTTAAGTAAAGACTCTAGCTTGGTTAAGCACAGTAAGACCAGCTCCACTAGCACTAAAGGACGAGCCTCTGAACCCATGAGGGACAAACTTGTAGATTCATCGGTATGCGAATTACCACTCTAGTGTTTAACAGTCAATTACGCAAAAAGAAAGAAGCAGCCAACCAATAAAGACCCCAAACTTTGTACAGTTTTCAACAATTCATTAGTTCAAAGTTCTGATTGCATATCAACATTCCTTATTCAATGAAGTACTCGTACATTTAACTTGTATTTCTGTTTTTTTTTTGGTTTTACTGAACGTTTACATTACAATTATATATATATATATATATATATATGATGGTTTGTGTGTTTCTTCTTTTCTCATAGGATTTTCATTTATTATTTAGCCCACACAATTATAATATTTAGACCATTGAATTTAACCATCGTTAACATTTGATGGCAGCGAATTTTATCTCTGACTTGATCAATATATCTTAGACCAAATAAGTCCTAGTTTTTTGCAAGGCCAGCCCTCTCACTAAAACTATAAAAGCCTTATTTAAGACCGCAAGTTAAAGAGGACTATAAAACTACAAAAGCCTTATTTTTAATAGTAAATATAAAATATAATTTTGTTTTAAAGGCCGATTTCGTTTGTGAAAGTAAGTTATTTTTGATCTACTGTGTCACAAAAAAGATTAAATAGGTTAGTTATGTTGTCTGTTGAACAAAAAATTGTTAAAAATTTAGATTTTATTTCTATTATTAATGAGTTTGATGTACTATTATAATTGAATGTTATTTGAGCTAACAATATTAATTCAATTTCTATTATATATAGTTTCTTTTTATTAAGGGCCACAAAAATAAATTCTCCATAGAAAATACAGGATCGATCCTGATTTTTTAAGAGTCAAGTCATCTTAATTAATACTAGTTAATGTAGTTTTTTTTCTTTTCTTTTTTTTCACAGTAAACACTAAGAACCCTAAAATTTAAATGAACATCAAAATCCAAAATTAGGATTTATCAAATATAAATTCATTACAAAAATGTGATAGCAAAATCATAATTTAATTAACTAACATCTTGTCATCCTTCGCATTTGCAGTAAGCCAGTATTACACACTGGATCTGGAACGACCACTACTTTAAGTTTGGCCAGAGTTCTGATTTTTTTTTTAGTCATTGGACGTTTTGGAGATTAAGATTTCATTATTGAAACTAGAAAATAAATAAATAAATTTTATTTAAAATTATTTGACTCTCAAAAATGATTTGACTCTAAATAACCAAAGTTTGTTTTTTAAATTAACATACACATTTCTTAGAATTAGTATATACTGTAACGCCCCACCTCATCATTCTAGGTCGGCCGCTCTAAAATAGAAGTGTGGCACTATTTATGGGACAAAAAAACACTCTAGCCTTCAAGCCAACAAATGTCAATCCGGCTATCGTATGTGGGTTTTGAAGAATAATAAGTTTTTAAAAAAATCTTATTTAAAAATGATCAGCGTTATAAAAATATGATAAAAGAAAGTCTAAAATAATAGTTATCTTCGACTCGCAGGTCGGATATTTAATTTAAATATAAGAGTCTTACGTAAAGTAAATAAGTCTGGATTTAAACATAAGCTATAAAATATTTAATCGTTTAAGCACCTTGAAGAAAAATGGATGTAGCTTTCCGGGACAAAGATCGTTCTACAAGTTAGGTCGCTCCGCGGCTACCGTTCCCTGAAAAATAATAGTAAGTTGGGTCAGACCCCAACTTAAAGTAGATTCTCACACCCTTATGCCCTATACGGATAATTTAGCGAAACAAGGTTCGTGAAATGATTTCGTAAGGAAAAATAGTTTATAAAAAGATTTGTTTGAAAGTAACAAGACCGACGACCTAGACAGAAATACAGAAATTAATAGAATCCAGGAAAACACAAAGGTACACAAAACAGTTATACATAAAAGAATGAAAATAAGATTCCCACACACAAAACTAATCGACTTCCCCTCTCTATAGTTTCATTCTCTAACTGTACGACGACACATATCGACCCTTGCGTAGTCCACTTAATTCCTTACAGTGCGTAGGAAGATAAGTGTTGTCGACCCCATTCAAGATAATAGATCCATATCTTCTAGGCGACCCCTCGGTTATCGCCCAACAACCTCTGGGAATCGAGCCAACTACGAGTCTCAAACAAATGTACACATCAATAGTATCTTTTTAACTAGTGTTAACTAGTTGACTGCTAATTATCCACTGTAAAATATCATTTATAGCAAGTACAAACATTCATTCTCATATATATATACTGAGGTCTACAGAGCCATAATAAGAAGTAATTCATTCATTCATACTCTCACCACAACTGTGCATCATGTCTTCCGTATTAGACAAAAATAGTTTGTCCGACGGAAAGAGTCGAAAGTGTCTAGAGTGTAAATGTTCACGGCCATCAAATGAATCTAAGCAACATTCAACTACAATCAGTAGGACCGACCACAACAACATAAACCTCTGTATACTTCCTAAGCAAAGTAACTTAATTAAGCCGGGCAACAATCAACTACAGACAATAGGACCGACCCAAAAGAAAATACTTCCCTGCATAGTTCATAAGCAAAGTTAACTTAATTGCTTTCATGCATGTGAACAGAAGTTCTGTTCTTAGATGTTTTCATCATGTAAATTTGCTCAAGTGGACACTATCCTTTGACTTAAGAGCGTGAAGTAAACCTCTCCTAGATAACGTCATATTCTAGAGTTGAAATTCAAGAACTATATAGTTTCTACTCCCAAGGTATGACTTCAGCAAATGGTAATATGATATGTTCCTATTCATCCTTCATTAAGCTTGTAAACTGTAGAGTCAACAAATCTTGATGTATAGTTAATAATTAACTAAGTTAACTAGACTAGCAAATCTTCAAGTTTGTATCTGTAACGTAAGGAATGAGCCTGGGAGTTTATGTTAATACTTGAGTCACAATATCCAGTGACAAAGCTTTCACAAACAGTCTCAACCTTAACATTTGGACCTGATGGAAATCAATTTTCTTAAACGGATTCAAGGCGACCAGGAACTTAGGAGGCTAAAAGTAAGGCCAACTAGGGCAGATCTTGATTCACCTTTCTAGTAAGCATATTTTTCAAAGTTGACAGGGTCTTGTTCTTGGTTCACAGTACATTGGTTGATGCTGCTGAGGGAACAACAACTGTGAGAGCGTGCAGAGTACTATTTACTACTCTACTGCCAAACGCATTACATGTGCACAAAACAAATTAGAGTCCTGTTCTAATGTCCTCACTGAAGACTGAAGACTGTAATGCCATGTTGTCCTACACACAGGTGGTGGGAAAAACAGCGTAGGAAATTAAACATAAACACACTGTAAAGCTACACCAACGATTCTTAAATATTGCAGAACATGGGTGATCTACCGAATCACGCTAACGCCAAAAATTAATCATGGAATACAGAGTAAATGCACATGTGAATCAAACCATTATATCACCCATCAAGTATATGAAAGATCTATCATGAAAAACAAATGCAGATGTTGATACACAAGAAACTACTTAGAGTTAACAGACCAACCATAATGGGAATAAGGTTTAGAGAACCTACCTGGTTTAAAGCAATAAATCCTTAAGCCGCTATCGACGCTATCGACACCCTTCGATTAAAAATCAGTCTTCTTCTGCTTCTCCCTAGGTTTTCAAAGAAAAGGTTTAAGTTCTTCCGAAAACAAATCCCCCACTTACAAAACCCTAACTATCTATAAATACCCTAACTAGTCTTCCTATAATTCCTCCCACTTCTTTTCCCATAAAAACCCGTCAAGACCCACGACCAAAAATATAACTCCTAACTAACTAACTTAGGTTTAAAGCTTAAGACTATCTAATCCCAGGATAAGGGGTATTACACATACATTGTGTTTCTGTGTATTAATTACGTGATAAATAGCAAATTTCAAATGCATTTTTGAGATATCGTTCAAACAATCATATTTCCTTAAATACTAAACCAACTTATTAAATACTAAACCAAATTATTTAAATTATACCAATCTTAGCAATAAATACAATTTTATAAAACTTGGTAATTCTATTAGATGATAAAATTAACTTTTGAGTTCTACGTTTAATTTAAACTTTATCTTCTTTGTATGTTGATCAACTCAAAAACACAATTTGTTCTAACATATTTAGTTGGTGGTGAAACTGATTTTGTGAGTTAAATTAACTAATAAAAAGACCGAGAAATTAAAATTTGGGATGAATAAAATATACATGAATAAAATAAATTAAAACTTTTTTAAGGGTTAGTATTAAAATCTATGAACCTAACTAACCTCAAATATCAGTTTACAAGGTTAGAATTGTCCAAAATTTATAAATGGCAAGATCTTAAATTGTCCGTATAACGTGGGATTAATCTCCACAATTAGACTATTCCTTATGGGTGGTTCCTTTATCCACTTATACAATAGCGATATGTAGACGGGAGGAAACACCTACTTCTTACGGTGCAGGAGGGAACTATGGAAAAGGCGAGGTTTCAATCCTCGTCCAAAAATATTTTGTTTATATAGAATATTAATGATAGGGTCAGAATCTAGTAATATATACTCCATTCGTTTTTGGAAAAAAGTTACTATCACTTTTTCAATTTAACCTAATTTTTAGGTTAAAACGAAAAATTGATAGTAACACTTTTTAAAAAACGGAGATAGTATTTTATTAAATTTTATAGTATTTTATTTATATAAATATTAAAGGTGGAGTTAAAAAATTAAAAAACGAAACTTAAATACTCGTTTTCTAAGTTTTTGTTGTAAGGATTCAATTCTCGTCTTTTTTTAGTTTTTTCTCACGTACCCATTTTTCGGAGAGAGAACAGAAATTAAAAATTTCGTAACACTTGTATCACGGTTCCGTTACTATTATTCCACTAAATAAAGAGTAGCGTTAGGACGAGTATTTACAAACATTTAAATCAGTGACTTCAATTTTCAAAGTCAGCCTGTAGTGATCATGTGCTAAGTCTATGTAATGAGACTGTATAATTAAAGTAAAAATCCCTCCCGACCCATAACAGTAGGATCTAAAGTTCTAAACCACTTTTCTCTTTCTTTTTTGGGTACAATTGCTGAGCACCTGACAAACCCAATTGTTCCGTATTTGCCAAATTGATCTGTTCACCAACAAACTCACTCACACACACACTCCAATATGTTTTCAATTTTTTATGGAATGAATTCAAGGGTCACCCCACCAACTATTTTGGACTCCTCTTTTCATTATTTTGTATATATATTCCTCCCAACCTTTGTATACAGATTCAAGATAAAAACACCTTTGCTTTTACTCTTAACGTGGAGACAGAGTGAACACTCCACCAAAAAAAAAAAAGAGCGAGAAACAATAGATATGGAGGGACTAGATGCTTCAAGTTTTCATGAAGAATTGAATCAAACATCAAAATCAAAAATCTTTGATACAATTTCTTCATGGTTAGATTTAGATGATCCCAGCATTATTCCTGAAGAGCTTCAACAACTTAAAGATCTTCAGATGCTTGATGAAAACTTTTTCCAGTTTACAACAAATACGACTACTACTAGTACAAACATGGAATATGATCAGCACCCTTATTCAGAATGTAATCTTCTTCCTAACTTACCTACACCTGATTCACCTTTTTTACTCGATCTTCATGGTTTTGGTAATAACATTATTTCTCCAAATGAAGATCACTGTTATCACCCTGTTCTTCCTGGTCACGACGATGTTATTCCTGATCAACCACTTGATAATGAAGCAGAATGTGAAAAATATCTCAATAATGTAATGGAAGAGAATAGTCCTGACAGTATTGGTGTTGATCAGTACTTTCAAACTGATACTGACAATATAATCACCATTGCATCAATCTCCCCATCATCATCAGTTTCTCATGTTCCTCCCCAACCTCCTACGAAGATGCAAAAAACCGACAATATCGAAAAGCCGCCTAAATTATCAACCAAGCGTCATCAAAGTACCAGTGTTGCTGCTGATACTGTAGCAGATGATGAAGACGAGGAAGAAGAAATAGATGATGAACCCAAAAGAGGAACACTAAATTGTAAAAATTTAGTCTCGGAAAGGAATAGAAGGAAAAGGCTTAGTCAACAACTACTTGCTTTACGGGCCCTTGTTCCAAATATCACAAAGGTAAAAGAACTCAACTTTTTTTCTTTCAAGAATCTATTCAATTATATTTGGGTTATAATTTTGGATACTAAGAAATTCCATTGGTGAATATGTTACAGATGGATAAACGATCAGTATTAGTAGATGCACTATCTTATTTAAGGAATATGCAAGAAGAAACAGCAAAGATACAGAAGGAACTCAAAGAACAACAATTACTATATCATCATCAACCATCTAGATTAATGAACCATGACATTATCGAGGAGGAAGATGAAGATGAGGAGGAGCATGATCTTGATGCTGATCCGGTCACTTTAGCCACCGGCGCCACTGCTTCTAAACCAAAACCACAGATAATCGAGGTACATGTTTTATTCATGCATCTGTTTATTTATCGCAAACGGAAAGGTCAAAAAGTTGGCGACTCCTGATTCTTAAAGTACCTTTTGATTATTGTCATTTCCAAAGATTTTCTATATTTTGATATGTATGCAATATCATTTCATGTTTTCCTTTTTTTTCTTTTCTTCTTCTTCTTTAAGATGAAGTACTGTCAGTTATTTTGCATAGTAAGCTTTTGTGTCATCATCGTAATGGTCCGAATGGATATGCATTTAAGCCTATAGTATAAGACGAACAATATGACAGATGATATCCGCAAGAAGGATTATCTGTTACGTTGGGGGAGATTTTCTGAAGTTTATCCAGTGTCTAGCTAGTCAAGTCTTGTTTAGGATATATAGCATTGATTCGAAGTCATTAATGGAATTCTGTTTGCAGCACCACGGTTGCATATTATCCGAGAATAATCTTCTACTGTGATATCAACAAAAGTAGAGAAATTATATTCGGTGTAGGGAATCGTTTGGACTGTCAATGCCTGGTGGTGAGTCCAGAGCCGTGGCAAATTATCGGGTCCTAGGCAAATTTACAAAACGGAAATGCTAGCTTGACCGGCCGAATTTTTTTCAAAAATCCTGGCCCTTACAACTGCCTGATCCCACTTTTACCCATTTATGATTGGGATAATCGGGATATATCCCGGATTTAAATTATCAGTTGAAAATCTATCCTATGACGTTAGAAATTAAGGGATATGTTTCAGCCGTCCATTTTTTCCGTCAAATACATATTTTTAGACAGTTATGCCCTTGACATTTAAATTGGTTTCACACCATCATCAACTTCCGCTTCCGTCAATCAATCATCATCATGATCAACTTCATAAATCCGGGATATATTTTCAATTTTTTCGCTCTTTAATCATTAGATGTTTTATGTGTGGAGGACATAACTGTCCAAAAATATATATTTAACAGAAAAAATGGGCGGCTGAGACATATCCCTTAATTTTTAACGTTATAGGATATATTCCTTAATTGCTAGTTCAAATCCGGGATATATTTCCAATTTTCCCTTTATGATTTCAATGGTAGAGTGCACCCAAAAACTGTTAGATTCTCTTCTTAGGATTTTTGACAGTGGAAATTACGAGGTGTAGCATCTCTCTTTACAAAATCATATTCATAAAAGTTTTAAATATAAAAACTTGCGAAAATTGTACTTTGCTTTTCAAGAATTGAACCAAGTTCTGTATACCATGGAGAAGAGTTTTGTGATTACACTAAAAAAAATATTTTAACATTGCATTTGTTTTAGAACGTTATCTTTTTATATTTCCTTCATCCCATATATAAAGGTCGAGTTTTAGATTTTGGTATTCCCATTAGATAAGGGGAATTTTAATTCTAAGATGATTTTCTTTACATATTACCCTTATTTGCGATATATATGAATATCCATAATTAAGATAATATTTTTAGTATTGGAAATAGAATAAATGGTAAAAAAAGAAAAATGATAGATGGTTATAAAATCAAAAGAATTTCTTAATCTAATAGATTTAACATATTCCTTCTATATATGTGGTACAGAAGGAGTATGAAAACAGAAATTTATATAAAATATATAAATTTTGGGAGATCTACCTGGCCCTAGGTGGATCTCCCATTTATCGAATCAAAAAGGTTTTCGGTGGAGAGACCTTAGGAAAAATCACAACATTTGATTAATTATTTTCAATAAAGAATCACGATATTTGACTAATTATTTTCATTTCTATTAAAGTTAGTTAATTAAAAAGCTGTAAAGTTATTCAAGAATTGTAGTTCTAAATACCCATATAAAATAATTTTTAATAAACAAACTAGATTTTTTGTAAAGAATTGTCTATTAGCATTCATTTATTTTAGAATTATAAAAAAAATTACTTTTTAATAAACCTTCAATTAGAGATTTTTTTTAAGGAACTGCGTTCTAGCATAAACGTCAATTCCAAATGTAGATCAAGTTTGATAAAAAAACAAGAAAAAAAAAATACAAAAACAGCAAAACTCAGATTTTTTGGAAAATCATTTATCAAAGCTTTTGACTCACGTAAAATAAAATTCTTAGTCAGGGGGCGGTCTATTTGATTCTTCGAATATCACCACGAACTTTAGTCTTAGAAACAATTTGAGTTTTCCGTCAACTTCAATTACACTTTCTTGACTATTCCTTTGAGCATGCATGCCTTTTTTTTTTCTCTAGCATGTTCTTTAAGATTTTGGAAAATCGGGACATTTTTTTTTAATAGACATGTAATGAAACTAGCCGAATCTCAATAAAGTTTTATTTGCGAAGGCGTTTGCATGAAGGTATAACATAATAACATAACATCCAAGATTTCTCTTGTCTAGCTCAGATGTGCATGCTTGTTTTTTTTCCTGCTTTTAAACTATCTGTATCTAAATCATGCAGATCGACATAGAGAGAATGGAAGAGAAAAGATTCATAGTGAAGATAACATGTAAAGGTACGGATGGCATAGCAGGGGACATATTTCGCGTGATGGAAACTATTGGATTCGAGATTACTTATGCAGCTGTGGATCAAATTAAACCCCAACAGGTCTTAAGCACGGTCTTCATCAGAGTAAGTTCTTTCAAACCCTATATTTATATTCATATTATCATATGTTAGATTAAAATTTTGCTGATATTTCCTGAAGGTTTAACTTTCACCCTTGAAAAACTAACAAAGAAAAACTACAAAAAACAAATTTAGGCTTATCATCATGAAGTCTACCGTCAAAATTTTCCAGTCACTATAAAATCTACATTTTGTATGGCGTATGACGTATGAGTTTATTGACCCATGATACACGTCGATTAAAAACCCTACGTAGTCTCCAATCAAAAATAAAATAAAATAAATAAATAAATAAATATATATATATATATATATTAAGAACCCCACATAGTGACTATAATGTCTGGATTGGATCTGGTGGTGGTGATCACTGACCAATGTATAGTAACTGACTTTTTAGTTTTTTAGCGAAAATAAAAAACAAAAAAGCCAAAGAAAATGATGTGTGGTTTAAATACTGTAATTGATTTGAATGGTAAAAGTCACGCACTAGAGTTAGAAGTTAAGATACATGTATTACATATAAGTTCATAGCATGACTCTAACACCAACTTAGTTTAGTTCAATGCTTCACAAAAAAAAACCTTAGTTTAGTTCAATCGTTACATAAAGATGATACGTCCAAGGACAAAAAAACCATTCACGTAGTCAAAATTAGAGACCATGATTGTCAATATTCTCTTCTGTTTGTAATATTACTGACCAATACTAATAAGTTATGTCATAAAAGAAGATGAACTATTCAAAGTTTTTTTTAAAAAAGTTGCACTATTTTTAAAATTAGAGTAGGTACTTACATCAAATAATATAATCTCAAAAAGGTACCCATCAAAAAAATAGTTTGGTTATCAACTAAACCCTTGAACAAAATTTATTGTGCTTGTAATTAATCATGGATTAATAATTGAGAACATACATATCAAGTTGTTAGAAATAAAGCACCAAATCAATTAGCAAGAATGGGTTTGTTTTTTGCGCTTTAATACTCTATTCACTAGATTAAAGCTAACTGATTTAGGTGGTGGTGGTTTCGTTCGTAGATTAAAGCTAACTTTTAAGTATTTTAAGATAAGTAACATGTTCATTTTAAATGTTGCCCACCACCATCAATCAATGATTCCAAACGTGTTTCATGAAGATCTATTGTTCCCGACAATTTAAAAGGCAATCAAGATACTAAATGAACAATTTTAAGAAACTCATCGCATGTAACCTTATTGTGTATACCATGTTGAAATTCATGCATATACGTAAAAGGTTCCAATAAAAAGCAAAAAAGTACTTCCAGTATTATTAATATTATATGTCACTATAATTTATTTATTTAATTGTATCGTTTTCCATTTTATGTAGTACTATTAACATAAGAAATGTACTATGTTTTAAAAGAAAAAAAAACAATAAATATATGTTAGTAACATTTATCCGAAAAAAGATTAAAGAAGAAAGTTCAGACTAAAGCCCAACAAATCCTTGGTATTTTGGAAGACGAGTTATCAAAGCGCATCACTTTCAATCCCTGGTCAAAACTCTGTAAGCTAAGGTCTCTACCATAAACATTATCCTGACAATGAAGTTTTCAGAAAAAGAAGCACTGTATCATAGTAATATTCTTCGTTTGGCACTTGGAAACAAAGTTATCTTCAAATTTCTCCCAAAACAGCTTATTTTCAATTCTCATAGTCTTTAATTTTACGAGAAAAAACGAAGTTTCATAGCCATCTTTCAGGAAAAGAAAACAAGTAAAAACAAATGTATGTTTTTCACTGAGAATATTCCTATCGCATAATTGGACTTTTTTCCTGCCTTGGGGAGCGTGACTGATCGGGCATTAGTTGGTCTGTTTTCTTGCCTTGGGGAGACTGATGGGCATACAATTTATGACTTAGCTATAGGCTAAATGTTCATTGGTGCATGACCTTGAACTTTTGGTAGCTACTGTTAGCTACTAAAACCCCACATTACCCCACATTACATTCTCTGGGATTACACGACAAAGACTGAAGACATATGAACCAGCGAAATGGAAATTAATATGTTATCATTGTTATGGTTTGTCTCATTCATTAGAAGTTAAGAGCTAAAGAAGCTGGATTCCATACAAACTGCATGTTTATTTTATAAAAAGGTTATGGTAAGGTGGTCATGCATTATCACTCTTTGGAATCTATCAATCTAATTAGAAGAGTAGTGGTGATTGAATCAATCTACTGTTTGCAGGTGAAAAAGCAGGAGAAGATGACAGAAGAAAAGCTGAAAGACTGCATTATCAGCTCGGCATTAAGATGTGGCCTCACTATCCTATCTACTTGTTAACGAAAGATGAAAAACGTTGCAGGTGTACTGTATGTTAAAAGATATTATCTTGTTGCCAGTGCTGTCCATTATTATTATGATGCAACTATGTATAGACATATATGTATGTGGGGCAAAATCAAAAGAGGGCCCGGTCATGATGCATCAGAGTGAAGATCAGAGATTAGGTTTCTAGTTGTCAGATATCTTTATGCTGCTGCTTATAATGCGGAAGATGAGAATAATAACGTACTAATAATGCTGAAGATCTTTTTGGCACTTTTAGTTTGTTTGTACGCTAAGAAGTGTAAGACTATCTAAATCTTGTGGAACAACTATCTTTTATCATCTTTTATTTTATACTATGTTTTCTTTTCTTAAGCATATTTTTATGCTATGTAATAATATCTTATGTGTTTTGTCTGGAGTTACTAAGTTTAAGATCTTTAGACATAAGAGTATCCACAGTGGGATGATTAAAAGTTGGATCAAATCTAAATTTGATCTTTGGTCTGCCCAAAATCAATCATAATGATGTGAGTATATTTAAGTTTTGGTCCAGTATTTTTACTGTTTGGGATCAAAAATGATCCCAGAACTGGACCAAACCATAATATGGTAGAGCGCCAACCTAGCCGTGCGTCTCGTGCCAGGCGTGACGCTGACTCTTCGTCTCGTATCAGGCGTGACGTTGGCTCTCCGTTTCGTGCCAGGCGTTTAACTAGACGTGCGTTTCATTTGTCCGGCGTGAACCAGAATGCCGTCTGATGAAACGTTCACCCAAGAGCACGTCCAATGGGCCGTAAGCCCAGAAGCACGCTTGGTCTTCAGGCGTTCGCTTAGAGTAACAAATCGTGTTGGGCGTGTGGCTAAGACAAAGCTTGTTATGGGTGTGATTCTAAGTGAGCATATGTGTGTGGGGCGTGCCACTAAGCGAGCGCCTGTGTGTGGGGCGTGAATCTAAACGAGCGCCTCTTCTAACCGTTGAGATAGCCGTTGAGATTTGTTACCGTTGATTTCTTATAGTTGTAACAGCTATCTATACTTATATAAATGAATTGGTTGATTGAGTATTTCATATACTACTAACCATTTCAATTGTATACGAGAAAAATTTCACTATTTTCATATATTAGTCTTTCAAATCAGTTAGTTATATGGCACCAAAACAACGAGGTCCAAATTTTTCTACATTTGAAGATATAACGATGTGTAGAATTCATTTATCAATATCTCAAGATTGTAATGTTGGTTCCGATCAATCAGAAGAAAAATTATGGTCTCGCATCTTAAGTAGGATGAAAGAAGCCATACCTACAATACCGGGACGCACTTGGACCTCCGTTCAGAAACGATTTCAGGGAATAAGTAAAGATGTGGCGTTTTACTCTGCAAAAGAGACAGAAGTGGAACTGAACACCATACTGGATGGGCCCCCGAAACAAAGGTAAGTACTCGTTTAATTTTAGTCCTGTACATTATTGTTTTGAATTGTATATCGTCCACTAAACTTTTTTTAAAAAATAACAGATTGAAGAAGTAAGGAAGCTTTTCAAGGAAGCTAATGATGGCAAAATATTTAAGTATGAAGACTGCTACGCAATTATGTTAGAAAATATCAAATATTCACGACGATTGACAGTTGTTTTCGATTCATCACAAGCTGAAGAAGATTCTGAAAGTGGTGAGGAAGACCGGGAAAGACAGGAAACAAGCCAAGACCATTCCAGTGGCGATAAAGAAATAGGAGATATACCTAACACATATAAACATCATATTGGAAAAAAAGAGACGAAACGACTGAAGAAAAAAGGGAGAGCAAAATCCAGTGGCCAACAAAAAATAATGGAAATAATTATTAAAGAGCAACAAAACTTCAACACCAATTATAGAGAACAAACAAAAATCAAGATGGCGCAGAGAGAATCCGAGTTTGCAGGAAAACTAGCTGAGTCTTCGGCAAAGTTTGCAGCAAAACAAGCTAGGAAAGAAAAACTTGACGCAAAGAAAGAAGCAGACGACGAGTTTCACATAATGATGATGAATGTCTCCGGGTTGGATGTCGTAAAAAAAGAGTACATCGAACTTAGGAAGGAAGAAATTCTGCAGAGAAGGAGAAGTCAGGCTTAAAGTATTCTCGGATTAGATGAAACCTTAATTATTTAGATTATTAATGGATTGGCAGTTTCAGTTTCTACTTTTATGATTTATATATTTATTTATCAGATAAGTATCAAGAGGTTAAAATTTCCAGTTTAATTTTGAATTAATAGTGTTATTTTAAATGTTAATGAACTTCCAGTGTACATTTTCCTTGAATTAATAAAAACTTTAAATTTTGAGTAATTAAGTAATTCAGATGAAAAATAACTATCAACCACTCATTTTTTCTCATTAACATCAACACGATAAAAGACTATGCACTCAAGATATTAGCCTATCTACTCTTCTCCTACATGAGTAGATAAGTGAGATTGTTTATATTTTTTAGATTGACAAAGTAAATAATTGAAACGTTAGATTCCACTAAATAGACTGTTATTATGGATCCACCAGTCTCGAAAAAAAGAGACTCGTCCCTTCTTTTTATATCATGCGTTAGTCGTTACACGCGGACCAAACACCTTTCATAATTAGGCGTCCACAGTTTTTGTAGCCTATCTTTGAATAGACTGTTATTAATTACCCACTAGGCTGGAACAAAACAGAGTCGTCACTTCTTTAAATATCATGCTTTAATCTTTTGTTGAATATTGGAAAATTATTTCCATTCAAAAAAGACCCTATATATACCCTTTCATTCCCATTTGGAAACCACACCTTCCACATTTCAAATAACCTAATACAAAGATTATTTTTATCTCTCCTTTTCATAATTATGGCTTACGAAAATTTTAATATTAATACAAAGAATTTTACCATAGAGGAAGATTTATCTTTTTGTCGAAACATAGTATTATACTATCCAGCAAGGGGTCATGAACGTCAGATGAATGGTTCAACGAGCATGGAATGGTTAGAAAAAATCCATGCTAACTTCTGTAATGAAACCGGTAACCCCAACAACCGGAACAAAGCAGGTCTTTTTTGTCGATTTCAGGAAATAGGTAGGGCAATACTACAATTTTCAACTTTAACCGCTAAGGTGAATGAAAGAAGAACTAGGAATGAAACTGATGACGAAGTTGTTGCTAGATCTCTGGAGGAATGGAAAAGATGGAAAGGTTCAGATTTCAGGTACCAACCTCATTTCGAGATCCTAAGGGTGATGGGAAAATACAACCCTTTTTGTGTTGATTGTTGTTTGAAATATTTAGATCGTCATCCAGACCCTCATACCGCTCGTTGAAGGTTTGATTATATGTTTTGTGGGTATTTCTCTTTGTAAACCCTCACGAGACATAACTCGTCTGTTGGGGCCACCTAATGGTTTAAAGGCTTGTTGCACGTGCTAAGTGCAACCGCGACTCATGTAAAAATGAGATATCCTAACATCTTCTGATGTATTATTGTTCTGAATAAGTGATATTGGTTATTTATGATACTTGCGTTAATTTATTCATTACAACGTAGTAAGCATATTGATAATACAAGAGCTAAAAAGTAAACCTAAACTCACTTTCTCAGGCATCACAGCTGTACTTAGCATGTGCAGCAAGCCTTTAAACCCCTAGGCGCCCTAGGCGCCCTAGCGGCCGAGTGGTGTCTCAGGCGGGTTTACAAGAGATATACCCACAAAACCTATCTGCATGGTTTGGAAATTGTTATTCGTCACCAAAACCTGACCATAAATGTTCGATCAAGTCATTTCGCAAACGAATATGCGTATTTTTGTTATGTAGTGCACGTCGGCGTTGCTCAACTCTCATTCTCGAAAGTTCAGCAATATGTTGTCTCGAAATATTTACCGGAGCATGGTTACGGCGTTGATAATATTCATGTGTCCAATCACCGGGTAGACGCTCATCCTCCACTATCATATTATGTAAAATGATAATAGTTTTCATCATATATGCAAGTACGTCTGGATTCCACATTCTTGCAGGTTGCTTGACGATGGCAAATTGATTTTGCAGTACACCAAAGCCTCGCTCTACATATTTTTGGCAACCCTCTTGCATTGCTGATTTTTTTTGTTTTTTCTAGGAATCTGGATGTTTAATAGACATCACAATAATAACAATCTCTGGGTATAATCCATCACCAAAATAATATCCCATATCATATTGATTTCCGTTGACAACAAAGTTCACTGGAGGTGCTTTCCTGTTGATAAGTTTTTTAAAAATATATAAACGGTTCATCACATTAATATCATTGTTTCACTCCCTTTGTACGCAGTGTAAGCCCCTGATTCCACCGATGGGCATTTATCCCATTTCCAATGCATGCAATCTACACTATCCACATCCCTGGAAATCCCCTTCTTTGTTCTCAATAAGTAACAGTTCAACATCATGCTCAGTTGGTGTGCGCAAATATTCTTTCTCATACAAATGCACAATCGTCTTACAAAACCTACGAGTTGTTTCCAAAATAGTGGTTTCGCCAATGCGTAAGTACTCATCTACTGCATCGGCCGCATATCCATAAGCTAACATTCGTAATGCTGTAACTTTCTGATGAGGGTTTAATCCAGGAACGCCAATAAAGTATTTTTTTAAAAAAAATAATTATTTACTAATACGACATCTCCCAAAATACGGTTGAACAATTCTCGTTGCATTCTAAATCTTCTACGAAATGTGGGGTTGCTTCAAAAGTAATCTTTCCAGAGAAGTATTGCACCGGCCTCACGTTCTCTTGGTATTTGGATACGAGTATGTGGCTAGTTCATACTTGAAACGACCAATCCCAAAGTGACTGCTTGGTTATTTTGGCTCAATGCAACTAAATCTTCGTATGATGAGTACAAACTATTATTATCATCATCACCAGATGAAGAAGAGGAAGAAGAAGAAGGAGGAGGAATAGAAGAACAAGAAGCATAATAGTCATTGTTATTCTCATAATATGTCATTGGTTGGTGATGTTTGTAGTTTTGGTTTGTATAATTGGAGAATCAAGTGTTCAATTTATAGGCATATTAAGATAAGTCTTTGAGTGTTGATATGACTACACAGTGTTGGTATTTTAAAAATTAACTGAGTTGAGGCAGGTAGGGTGAATAGACGCATCAAACATAAGAAGTGTCGGTTGAGATGACAAGACCAAGCAGAAAAAAAGACAAAGGAAAAATTAAATATCTTTTTGAAATGACAATACAAAGCAGATATAAAAGATTAAAAATATCGTTGGAGATGGCAATACAAAGAAAGTAAAAGATAAAGCAAAGATAAGAAAAGTCTTTTGATATGACAATTCCAATCAGACAAAAGATAAATCAAAGATAATAAGTGTCTTTTCGAATGAAAATACAATGCAAATGAAAGACTACCCATCAGTATCATGATTCCCAGGCGCCGAGCGCGGTGGAATAAAAGGGGGAAAAGATGATCTCGATGTGTAATTAACTGATAGCATTGTTGATGATGATCCCTGACCCATGGTATCCCATATTTATGGTGGCATAGTTTGAGAAAAAGTGTCAACCCCAAGGGGTGGTTGTTACGTACGAAAATGGGTCAGCTGTAACTCCAAATTGTTGTTGTGATTTTGTTGACCCCGTATTTCTTCATCTTTTGCCATGATAAACTCCATCCTCTCCTTCATTTCATTTAACGTAAACTTATGAAACTCTTGCGTAAAATCAACATATTGTTGAACCAGACCATAAGCTTCGACCTTTGTTATGAAAATAAATAAATCGCATTCTCACGCACTTTTATATACTCAAAAAAATAAGGTTTGATGTATACTTACATATGACAATTATTGTTGAGGCGGAATGGGATGTTCATCAGGTTCTTGGATGTTGTGTTTAATACGGTCACCAACATACCCGTATGTTTCAACCTCCCAATCGACTTCGGTGGCATATTTATACAAGTTAGTTACATGTCACCAATACTCCATATACAAATCATACGTAACAACATGCACTAATTCAGTTGCAGGACCAAATCGCTTTCCGTTATCTCATTAGCTTCGTCATTCTTGAGGTTGTTAATACGAGTAGGTGGGTTCCTGGGAACGCCAATATTATAATAGTTTTGCCTCCAACGCCGTTCTCCGAGGTACACGTTATGTTGTGCAAAGAAAATAACTATCAAAAAATAAACCAATTAACTATCCAAAAATCCAAGAAAATAAAAAACAGTGCTATCAAAATAAATTATCATCTCACAGTGCCTATCCAAGAAAATATAACCATTTCGTCTGAGAGCTCCGATGCTTTCCATCCAATATCAGTGTCAAAGACTAAGATGGCAGAATCCCACGGTTGCCAGGTCACATTGTCTACAATCAATTGATTAAGAAAAGTCCTAGATCGAACAATATCAATACTCTTCCTTCTTGTAACCTTCCACCGAGAACTTCTAGGCCACACTGCTTCACTCTCACTCGTTGGGTTTTTTGGTCGACATATGCCCAGATATTCCTATCCCCAAAACTAGAATGTGAATACAACCAACCAAATAAATAAATTACCAAAAAATAAACATTTAAAGGAAATATAAATAGAACTAAGAAATTTACCTCCAATATTTGGAAGGGTCCTGCTAGTGACTTTTGTCCCCTGCCAGATGCGGCGAGTCCGGAATACAATTTCGCAAAAGCACCACTACCTCAGTCATAATTTCCAACTGCATTTAGATCCTCAAAAATAGCTAACCATCCAGCATCAATATAGTTTTTAGCATTGGAAAAGAAAAATTGTCTCAAAACATACATACAAAAGGCTCTGGCCACTCTCTCAGTAAGTATGCTATCATCGTTAGCCGCAACCAACTTTCCTGGATCAAAATATGTGCTCAAAAATGCAACTGTAATTGCATCTGAAACCCACTGTGCGAGAATATGTTCTCTTTTACAAACTTCACTATCTTTAATTTCTGGAAAAATATGCGCCAAGACATATTCAAATTGGTACTTCACCGAGTCATACGGAATACCACTACCAACACCAATACTTAATCCTGTCAACATGACCCAATCAAGCGGTGTGAACCCCATCTCACCAAAGGAGAAGTGAAAAGTGTTAGTAATATCCCAAAAACGCTCAACAATGTAGTCGATCAATCCGTATGACGAATATGCTACATCCATGGTCAATAAACGGTCCTATCCTGCCTTTTCAATAATGTATTTAACCTTAGGACTGTGTTTTGTAATACCTGCATATGTCTGAATGAACGTTTTGAGGGACCCACGATGTAAATACTTGAATTTTGAATCGGTTGAATATATAATATTTGTCGAAGCGTGACTCTGAGCATCTTCCACGACACTGTAGTTCGCTAACCCGGGAACATCGACCATATCTTTAGTAGTAGGGTCTACTTCTGGATCCTCAACAGTTTTAGCTTTCTTGTTCCTCTTTTTTCGACCAACGAATCTCACATGACATTGCTCAACATCTGTACAAACGGTACATACAAGTTTCAAAATCAAGAGTAATCCTCACAATGCAGAAATATAAAACTCTACATTAATCCATAAATCCACAAAAATACAAATTTCATCATTAAAAAATTAATCCTCTAATTAGATAATCAAATGTACAAACATTCATAAATCATCCAAAATACAAAATTCATGATTCACAAAATACTCCACTACTAATCAAATTATCAACTCTACTAAAATTCATCATAATTCCCTAATTCTATAATTCCATAAACATTCATTATAAAAGAACATAAACATTCATAATTCCCAAATTTCATAAACAATCATATCAAATCAATTAATCAAGAACTTAAAATTAACCACAACCCAACTCAAATTAACCAACAACTTAATCAATTCTAAATTCAAATCAATTAATTTTCATTAATTTTTTATACCCAATTTACAACTTCCAAAACCCTAGAATTATACCCAATTGCAAATTACAATTTGTAAAACCTAATATGTCTATTTCATAATCATATGTTTAATCTTTAAACATATATATACAAATTTAATTAACAAAACATTACAATAAATCATAATCTAACCTATAAAATCCATTAAAATTCATATAAATTTTGAGTTTAATACCTTGCTTTGAAATAAACCTAACTTAGATTACTTTGTATCAAATCTGCCACGGTTTTGCTAGCTTAACCCAAATTTGAAAAGAGGTTAAGAAGAGGAGGGAGAATTTCGTTTAGCTTGAAGTGGTGTGGTAGGCGCTTGATGAGTATGCATATGTTGGAAGTGTTCAGTAGAGTCTGGAAGATGTGGAGAGGAGAACAGAGGAGAACAAACATAAAAGGCTCCGCCCCATCAGGCGTTCACCCAGATAAACGCCCGATGAGACGCGTGTATGGCTAGAGAAGCACCTGATGAGACAAGCGTAAGCCGAGGAGAGCGCCCGTCTTCTTTGAAACACGTACCAGTTGCATGAGTAGATAAGTGACCGGGCGTGTTGCTAGGTTAACGCCCCATTAAGCGTTCGTCTAAACATACACATGTCGCTGGTGCGTTCCTCTAAGCGTACGTCTATCGTCAGACGTTCTTTTGGGTTGCGTCTCCCACCGAGCGTTCATCGAGCGTCCTCCCTAACCAAGCGTCTTCACAGGCGTACGCTCGTAAAACACAATTTCAACAAACGGATACTTGTATATGCTCCCAACGCCAGGCGATAGTTCAGACTTATACCCGATCAAATTTTACTCGTCGTCCGTTGCATTTCAGGCGGAGTAACTACAAATACTTTTGGTCTTTAGTCTTTGGGTTTGGTCGCACCACTGTGGGTGCTCTAAAGACCAAAAAAAGTTCGAGTTTCAGGGAGGCACATATTAGAGTATTAGTCAATTTTTGTTGACTAAAGTCAGTTGTATTATCAGGTACTAGTATAAGTATTGTGGCCGTTCTTTGTAATACTAACTTATCCTGTTGTTGTTGATAATTTGTTTTAACAATTTTTCTTACCTTTTTCTTGGTATTAATGATGTGATGATCTAAAACAAACAAAAAAAAAAAAACCCTAAAATTTTTCAACATTTGTATCATTTATTTGTGATTCTTCACCATTAAGATCTAGATCTCTTAAAAAATTTCTCTTATATTTTATTTTATATCAAATTTCAATATTAGATTTAATTATAATTGTTTGATTTTAATTTATTGATTTGGTTTCCGATCATTTTATTGAAGCAAATTCTTTAAGATTGGCGACGACAAGAAATATGACAAATAATAATCAGAATTGGCAAAATGTACGGACATTGGACAACAATATTCTAAGTTCTTCTATTGCTGGTACGTAATGGAGGATCAAGTACTTATTTTGGTACATTTTCTTTACCAATCAATAATATTGACAATTTTGTCTCTATCAAACTTGATTTGACAAATTACTTGATTTCGACTGATCTTGTTGGTATGTTGGAGGCAAAATTAAATAATCGGTTAAATTAATTCTAAGTTAATGAAGATGTGGTTAATCCATGATGGTTATATTGGTGAAAATTAAAGTTGATCGGTTTGTGGCTAGCTACTTGATGGCAACTTTTACAGAAACTGTTTCAAGAGATATTCTTGATCTTTTTTGAATCTTATTCCAGGGCTCAGTTTGTAGTAAGAAAAAAATACGTTAAGTAACTGGTTACATGCATTGAGAAGAGGAAGTCAGTTTGTTTGTGTTTATTTGTGCACTATGTGTTTATGCCAATCTTCCCATTGACATTAATAACCAATGATCTAATGATAATACAAATAACATAAGATTTTAACTATTGAACATATACACAGAATCATTTTAAGAACAATGATTTGATAAATATTTTAACAATTCAATCATTTACAAATCATAAATCTGATTCAAAGTTTAGTTACAAATTCATTATCCTTTTAAAAGGAAAAAGAATGAATCTAGAATGTCCTATCTTTTGGATTTCATTATCCACAGTACATACCTAATAACCTTTCTCCTTCTGCTTTGATAAACTTTCCTTAACCTTTTGTCTTCCTGATTTTCCGACCCCCTCTTCGTTGAATGCTCTCTTCTATTTATAGATTTATTAGTGGGTCCTTCTTGTCCCGATACCCTATATCGTTCTCCTTATTATATTAGGATCGGGATGTTTATTAGATTGACAGGTCATGCTTTCTTTTTGGTGCGCTACCTTGTATGGCTTACACGTGCTCTTCGTTCCTTGAGAATCAACTTTGTCCCGATCATACGTGTCATTCGTATGATGAAAGTAATTATTGCGTGTCATTCGTATGATGAAAGTAATTATTTCCTTACTTTCCCGATCTATGTTCATCATTATTCTTACTTTCCCGCTCTATATTCATCATTACTCCTACTTTCGCGCTCCATATGCATTTAATGCTATCTGCTTCGATCATCGTGAGTTACTTTCCCGATCCTAGGTGTCGATCATGCAGAGATTTGCTCAGTCTTTCACATCTATCCCATTTTGTTCTTTTGATACGCCTTTGATTGTGTGCTTCTCATTCTTCTTAGTTTCATTGTTTCCTTTTTAATCGTCTTACACATGTTGCTCTTCTTTTATTTCCCAACATCTTGCCCCCTTCTTCTTCTTTTTTCAAAAACTTTTAACGGTCGATCCAAGGTCTTGAAAAAATTAAAAAAATAATTATTACTCCCTGCTTCTCCATTACTTCTTTCACACGTTATGCGAACTTTTCGGAAGCAGTAACTTTTAAATACGATGCAGTCTTTTTCAGTTCTGTTTTTACCTCTTAAAGTTGTTGTTCTTTGTCTTCCTTGATTTTTTCAAGTACTTTCGCTTTCAGGGACTTTTAACATCAATCATATTTACTTTTCCTTTGATCAAGTAATTGTTTATCTCCTTTCTTCAGGTATGTTGAAAATTTTACTTTGAGTATCTTACTTTATCGTTTAATCATAACCGGCTTTTCACAGATATGATTGAATTGATTCCTTTGTATTCTGATTCTTCACAATTTTCTTTCGAGATAAAACATTGTGTCGTCCAGGAATCCCAATGTTTCCAGTGACCACCAAGAATCTGGAAGACCTGTTAGAGTTTCTTCTTCTAGGTATGCTGTGCCTCGGCCTGTCCGTAACCCGGCTCCTGAGGCTTCTACTGCTGTCAATCCCACCTCTAGAAATAAGCGCTCTCAAGCGTCTTATAGCTATCGAATAATGAACATTGAGAATTTTAAGAAAAGACATGATATTGAGGACTTTAAAGTCTCATTTTTGATCAGAATTCCGATGTGTTAACTTTGGGAGCGATGCAGAAGTTTAACTACTCTCCCAATCGTTTATTAATTTCTGCTGGTGCTTTAGAGGATGGACTTCGTATTCCATTATACGAAGAAGAAAATCTTTTTCAATTTGAAGTCCTTGCAACTCGCGGTAATTCTCCTCATGGACTTGCTCGATCCATTACTCAATATAATGGAAACTGGTGGCGTATTCTTGATGAATGTTATCTCCGAAGTGAAGGACGAACTAATCTTTCTTGCTACGTTCCGGATTTTACAGAATGCAGTAATTATACTGTTGAGAATTTTCAGGCCACATATGGAGATTGTATCTCAAGGAAAAATTATGTGAAATGGAGCGTTAGTCCCGCTCGTAAAAGTCATTCGGGATTTTCCTTATTATATGAAATTGATGATCCTAAAATCAAACATATTCCCAAAACTGACCGTGATTTTCCCACGAAGGAAAGAATTCGTCAAGATCACGACTATAAATGGTATCGCACTCCAATTGTAATTGAAGGTCCTTGGGTTTATGGTAATATCTCTAGTAATAAAATTCAAGTGCTCCAAAATCGATTCCCAGGCTATTGCCCTTGGCGGTTAAATTTCGAGGACTACAAGTTCGATTATAAGGTTTGCATTATTCTTTATTTCAATGTTGTTATGAACCATTGCTGAATTTTTCCTTATGGGATAAATGTTTGTGTTTCAGATTGAACCCGATTCTGACCTTGTCAGTGATGTCCCTCCTCCTCCTCCACGTCGAAGTCTTGGTATTCAAATTGTTGAAGGAAGACAAAGAGTTGAAGAAGAAGTTGTTGAAGGTAAAGGAAAACGAAAAATTAGTTTTCCCTGAAGAAACAAAGAAAAAGAGAAAATTGAGAAGACCATCGTACCCTTCCGAAACAGAAGAAGGGGAAATTAGAGATTGTTTGGGTGAGGGGAGCAGCAGCTTCGCTCTCATAACTGCAGCTGAAGGTTCGGCCCGCACAGAAGTATCGGGACAGCATGTTATCATCAATGCCGTTCCTGTTAGCGTGAGGGAGCCCATTCTTTCTTCAGATCAACCTTCCGTACCCCCATCTACTCCCGAAGCTGTTCCAAACGCTGCTGCTCCCTCCAATATTTTTGATTCTTTTTCTCCTCTTCCTTTTACTTTTGAGATAGAGCACGCTGCCCCGTGTAGCGGTACAATTACAGTCTTTACTGGATTACCTCAAGAAGAAGCAGACGATATTGCTATTGAGGAAGAAAATATAGAAGAATTGATCGAGTCTGCTGCTGCTGAAGACAATGTTGAAAATGAAGATGTTGTTATAGAAGAAGAAAGAAATGATATTTATGAAAAAGTTAACGCTGAAAGTACGATTCCGAGCGTTCCATCTTCAGTCGTTCCTGATGTTCCGCACCCTGTTGGGGATGAAAATATTTCTGAAGTCATTCATTCATCAAATGCCCCCATCGGGACATTAGCTCAATCTGCTGCTCCTGCTGATGATAGTGATGACGAAATGCCTGATGCTGAACCCACTATTCAATGGCCTTTTTCTGAAGAAGTTGAGGGGGTCACTCTCGCAGGTGAAGAAAATGAAGCCTTTCACTGGTTTGTTTCTAAAAGATTTCTAAATACTTCAGCTCAGCATGATTCATGGAAATCCGATAGCGCTTCAATGGCTAGGCTGTGGAGTTCATTCGGTGCTGCTTCATTAGATAGTACTCGGGACGCTTGGTTCGAAAGCGAGTGGTTCGATCGATCATACCCGCTCAGTCTTCCCTCTTCTTTGAATGAGATTTTGACCACAACAGTAGGCTCATCGTACTCATTTCCTCAGCAAGCCCTCGCTCAGCTTAAGTTCGGTAATGATTGTACATTTGCAGCGTACAAATGTTATAAGGATCGTGCCGTAATGATGGAGCTGATGTACAAAAATGAAGTAACAAAGGCAAAGCGTGGAAATGAAAATTTGCAGCAAGAAATTGAAAATCTCAAGCAGCAAAACAACAATCTTCAACAGCAACTTCAACAACAACAAGAACAACAACAACAGCAACAGCAACAGCTTCAAAACTTTGAGGATCAAAATCAAAAGCTTCAAGATCAGAACCAAGGTTCATTCCTAACTTCTTGGTTCATATTCTATTTTGGGTTTATACCGTAATAAGTTAGATCAGGGTGCGATCCTACGGTTCGTACTAGTATTAAGTGCGAACCTGTAGGTCATTTTTTTTTGAAATTCTGCCCTTCATTTATGGGATCAGAGGGAGACTTGGAATCCCTGTTTAGGTTCCAGCGTAGGATGATTCAATTGCACAATCATGCAAGAGAAGTAAATATGGATATGGAACTGGTTAAGGGGAAATTAGCACAGTTGTCCGATAGTATTGAGTTGAATACCTAGAGACGTAATAGAGCTGAATCCAAGTATCAGGAAGTTCTGAAAACTTTAACCCTTAAAGAAGCAGAATTTAAATCTGTAGTTAGAGGTATATGTTCGAGTTATATAGTTGTTTTATTGAAGGTATTATATGGTTTGTTTAATTTTCTTTCTGATTTCCAGTGTTGGAAAAGAAGATGAATGAAGCCAATGGCCGAGCAACACTAGCGGGAGCTGAACTGAATATTGCAAACAATACGATAGCAAACATTACTGAAGAGATGAAGACTTCAGAGAAAAATGTGGCCCTGAATACAGTCAAGCTTCGGGATTTACAATCTCAGCTAAATGCTCAAGAACAAGAAATTGTAAAAGTACAATCAAGATCTGATGAACTACTAAAGGAATTAAATGATGAAAAAGAGAAAGTAGAGAAGGATCAGCAAAAGATTAAAGATCTTCAAACAGAAATTGATTATAGGCATGCTTATATTGTTTGGGTGAGGCAATATGCCAAGGCAAAGATTGCGATGTCATTCAATTCCGCCTTGGATCATGCTCAAGCCGATCCTTCTGTGTTGAATGGTCGTGCTGCTGTTCCAATGGTTCCTCCTCAACCTCCCCGGTGGCCCAACCCTGAAGCGTAGTCGCACTTGCCTCTGTGTCCCGACCCTCTTTTATCTTGAAGCTTGACTTATTGTTGTTGGAAGTATTATTTTGTGATCTTTTACTTTGCACTGGATTGTGCTCTGAATATTTCTCCTGCACAAAAATATGATATTTATAAAAAAATTTAGGTTAATCATATTATTTCAAAAGTACAATGGATTGAAGTGTATATATACCTCAAAACATATTATTCGAGATCCCACACATACGAAACAAACCCGGGCCAGGGGTAAGATACAGGGTTGGTCCCGAACGTACTCTGGAAATGATAACCATAAGTTAGGTATTCCCTCTTTATTAGAATTTTTGAATTATTTAAATTCTAATAAGTCATGTACCTCTTTGGCAGTAAGATTGAGTTTCGATTATGTCGCCAATCGAAGCGTTTTCCAGAATAAGATGTTCCTGGATTTGAATGTTGATTATGTCGCCAATCGAAGCGTTTTCCAGAATAAGATGTTCTTGGATTTGAATTTTGATTATGTCGCCAATCGAAGCGTTTTCCAGAATAAGATGTTCCTGGATTTGAATTTTGATTATGTCGCCAATCGAAGCGTTTTCCAGAATGAGATGTTCCTGGATTTGAATTTTATTGTAAGTATAAACACATAAAGAGTGTCAGTGTGAAATAAAGAATCAGATAAAAATTTAAATACCTGTGCTGGCCTCCAAAATTGTGATATTATTCATGGATAATAAATCTTTAGGTATTGTGCGTTCCAAGGATGTTGTAAGGTGTTTCCTTGCATATTTTGAAGATAGTACGATCCTTGTCCCGCTGATGCGTGTATTATATATGGACCGTCCCAGGTTGGTGCGAACTTTCCAGCATCTTTGTCCCGATGGTATTCTGGGATTTGTCGTAAAACATATTGTCCTTGGACAAAGTTTCGCGACTTGACTCTTTTATGATAATCTCGTGCCAACCTTCTTTGGTAGTTCTCCATTTTCTGGAGTGCCACTTCCCGCTTTTCCTCTAAGTCATCCAATTTTTGTAACATTAGATCTGTATTTAAATTTTTCTCCCATGCTTCTGTTCTTGTCGTGGGGAGGATGATTTCAGTTGGTATAACTGCTTCTGTACCATATGCGAGAAGGAAAGGTGATTCTCCAGTGGATTCTTTTCTCGTGGTGCGATATGCCCATAATGTATTATGCAATTGCTCACACCAATGTTTGTGATACCCATCCAATGTCTTCTTCATATTTATTGCAATTGTTTTGTTTGTGGATTCAGCTTGTCCATTACTTTGGGGATAGAATGGTGTGGA
>JAJJMC010002536.1:798469-849395 GCA_023531435.1 Papaver californicum | reverse complement strand
GACGATATGAAACTATGATTTCATAAATCTCACTAAAATTCACTTAAATTTTTATCGAACCGACTTGAATACACTTAATTTTGATCGATCTTACTCAAATTATATTAATGTTCATCAATTTCACTCGATTTCACTTAGATTTATTGAATTTTATTCAATCTCAATCAATCTAATTCATTTTTTTATCGATCTAACAAATCCAACGATATCAAACTATGATTTCATCAATCTCACTAAAATTCACTCAATTTTTTATCGAACCGACTAGAATACACTCAATTTTGATCGATCTTACTCAAATTATATCAATTTTTCATCAATTTCACTCGATTTCACTTTAATTTATTTAATTTTATCCAATTTCCATCAAACTTATTAATCGATCTAATAAATATGACGATATGAAACTATGATTTCATAAATCTCACTAAAATTCACTTAATTTTTTATCGAACAGACTTGAATACACTTAATTTTGAACGATCTTACTCAAATTATATTAATTTTCATCAATTTCACTCGATTTCACTTAGATTTATTGAATTTTATTCAATCTAATTCATTTTTTTATCGATTATACAAACTACCCACTCCTTAACTTAGCAACAGGGAAGGAAGATATATAAACACTCAAAAGCGAAAAACAAAGCGAGAAGATGGTGAAAAGAAGACAGGATAGTAGCCGTTTCTGGGATATCTTGAAAACAGTTTTAAGAGTTCTATTTATAGGAAAGAGTTACTTGCAAACCAAGTTAGGTTTATGTTTTCTTATAAAACTAGGTTTTGTTTCTTGTAAAATAATTGAAACCGAAAACGAAAGAATTTCCCATAAATAGAACTCTTAACGAAAATATTTTTGGAATTAATTTCCTAAAGAAAATTGGTGCAAAAAATTATTTCGCGTAAACATAGGGCTTCGTGCATAGTGTATGTGCATAACGTGCGAAGATGTGTCCAGGATAAGATTGCCCGATATAGCTTGTATTAGCACAATACAAACTACCCACTCTTGAACTTAGCAACAGGGAAGGAAGGGATAAACACTCAAAAGCGCAAAACAAAGCGAGAAGATGGTGAAAAGAAGACAAGATAGTACCCGTTTCTAGGATATCTTGAAAACAATTTTAAGAGTTGTATTTATAGGAGAGAGTTACTTGCAAACCAAGTTAGGTTTAGGTTTTCTTATAAAACTATGTTTTGTTTCTTGTAAAACAATTAAAACTGAAAACAAAAGAATTTCCCATAAATAAAACTCTTAACGAAAATATTTTTGGAATTAATTTCCTAAAGAAAATTGTTGTAAAAAATTATTCCGTGTAGACATAGGGCATGGTGCATGGTGTATGTGCATAACGTGCGAAGATGTGTCCAGGATAAGACTGCCCGATATAGCTTGTATTAGCACAATACAAATTACCCACTCTTGAACTTAACAACAGGGAAAAAAGGGATATAAACACTCAAAAGCGCAAAACAAAGCGAGAAGATGGTGAAAAGAAGACAGGATAGTAGCCGCTTCTGGGATATCTTGAAAACAGTTATAAGAGTTGTATTTATAGGAGAGAGTTAATTGCAAAACAAGTTAGGTTTAAGTTTTCTTATAAACTAGGTTTTGTTGTAAAACAATTAAAACCGAAAACAAAAGAATTTCCCATAAATAAAACTCTTAACGAAAATATTTTTGGAATTAATTTCCTAAAGAAAATTGTTGTAAAAAGTTATTTCGTGTAGACATAGGGCTTGGTGCATAGTGTATGTGCATAACGTGCGAAGATGTGTCCAGGATAAGATTGCCCGATATAGCTTGTATTAGCACAATACAAACTACCCACTCTTGAACTTAGCAACAGGGAATGAAGAGATAAACACTCAAAAGCGAAAAACAAAGCGAGAAGATGGTGAAAAGAAGACAGGATAGTAGCCGTTTCTAGGATATCTTGAAAACAGTTTTAAGAGTTGTATTTTTAGGAGAGAGTTACTTTCAAACCCAGTTAGGTTTCGGTTTTCTTATAAAACTAGGTTTTGTTTCTTGTAAAAAAATTAAAACCGAAAACAAAAGAATTTCCCATAAATAAAACTCTTAAAGACAATATTTTTGGAATTAATTTTCTAAAGAAAATTGTTGAAAAAAATTATTCCGTGTAGACATAGGGCTTAGTGCATGGTGTATGTGCATAACATGCGAAGATGTGTCCAGGATAAGACTGCCCGATATAGCTTGTATTAGCACAATACAAATTACCCACTCTTGAACTTAACAACAGGGAAAAAAGGGAAATAAACACTCAAAAGCGCAAAACAAAGCGAGAAGATGGTGAAAAGAAGACAGGATAGTAGCCGCTTCTGGGATATCTTGAAAACAGTTTTAAGAGTTGTATTTATAGGAGAGAATTACTTGCAAACCAAGTTAGGTTTAGGTTTTCTTATAAAACTAGGTTTTGTTTCTTGTAAAACAATTAAAACCGAAAACAAAAGAATTTCCCATAAATAAAACTCTTAAAGACAATATTTTTGGAATTAATTTTCTAAAGAAAATTGTTGTAAAAAATTATTCCGTGTAGACATAGGGCTTGGTGCATGGTGTATGTGCATAAGGTGCGAAGATGTGTCCAGGATAAGACTGCCCGATATAGCTTGTATTAGCACAATACAAATTACCCACTCTTGAACTTAACAACATGGAAAAAAGGGAAATAAACACTCAAAAGCGCAAAACAAAGCGAGAAGATGGTGAAAAGAAGACAGGATAGTAGTCGCTTCTGGGATATCTTGAAAACAGTTTTAAGAGTTGTATTTATAGGAGAGAGTTAATTGCAAAACAAGTTAGGTTTAAGTTTTCTTATAAACTAGGTTTTGTTTCTGGTAAAACAATTAAAACCGAAAACAAAAGAATTTCCCATAAATAAAACTCTTAACGAAAATATTTTTGGAATTAATTTCCTAAAGAAAATTGTTGTATAAAGTTATTTCGTGTAGACATCGGGCTTGGTGCATAATGTATGTGCATAACGTGCGAAGATGTGTCCAGGATAAGATTGCCCGATATAGCTTGTATTAGTACAATACAAACTACCCACTCTTGAACTTAGCAACAGGGAATGAAGGGATAAACAATCAAAAGCGAAAAACAAAGCGAGAAGATGGTGAAAAGAAGACAGGATAGTAGCCGTTTCTAGGATATCTTGAAAACAGTTTTAAGAGTTGTATTTTTAGGAGAGAGTTACTTTCAAACCAAGTTAGGTTTCGGTTTTCTTATAAAACTAGGTTTTGTTTCTTGTAAAAAAATTAAAACCGAAAACTAAAGAATTTCCCATAAATAAAACTCTTAACGAAAATATTTTTGGAATTAATTTCCTAAAGAAAATTGCTGCAAAAAATTATTTCGTGTAGACATAAGGCTTGGTGCATGGTGAATGTGCATAACGTGCGAGGATGTGCCAGGATAAGACTGCCCGATATAGCTTGTAAAAGCACAATACAAACTACCCACTCCTTAACTTAGCAACAGGGAAGGAAGTATATAAACACTCAAAAGCGAAAAACAAAGCGAGAAGATGGTGAAAAGAAGACAGGATAGTAGCCGTTTCTGGGATATCTTGAAAACAGTTTTAAGAGTTCTATTTATAGGAAGGAGTTACTTGCAAACCAAAGTAGGTTTATGTTTTCTTATAAAACTAGGTTTTGTTTCTTGTAAAATAATTGAAACCGAAAACGAAAGAATTTCCCATAAATAGAACTCTTAACGAAAATATTTTTGGAATTAATTTCCTAAAGAAAATTGGTGCAAAAAATTATTTCGCGTAAACATAGGGCTTCGTGCATAGTGTATGTGCATAACGTGCGAAGATGTGTCCAGGATAAGATTGTCCGATATAGCTTGTATTAGCACAATACAAACTACCCACTCTTGAAATTAGCAACAGGGAAGGAAGGGATAAACACTGAAAAGCGCAAAACAAAGCGAGAAGATGGTGAAAAGAAGACAGGATAGTACCCGTTTCTAGGATATCTTGAAAACAATTTTATGAGTTGTATTTATAGGAGAGAGTTACTTGCAAACCAAGTTAGGTTTAGGTTTTCTTATAAAACTATGTTTTGTTTCTTGTAAAACAATTAAAACTGAAAACAAAAGAATTTCCCATAAATAAAACTCTTAACGAAAATATTTTTAGAATTAATTTCCTAAAGAAAATTGTTGTAAAAAATTATTCCGTGGAGACATAGGGCATGGTGAATGGTGTATGTGCATAACGTGCGAAGATGTGTCCAGGATAAGACTGCCCGATATAGCTTGTATAAGCACAATACAAACTACCCACTCTTGAACTTAGCAACAGGGAAGGAAGAGAAATAAACACTCAAAAGCGCAAAACAATGCGAGAAGATGGTGAAAAGAAGACATGATAGTAGCCGCTTCTGGGATATTTTGAAAGCAGTTTTAAGAGTTGTATTTATAGGAGAGAGTTACTTGCAAACCAAGTTAGGTTTAGGTTTTCTTATAAAACTAGGTTTTGTTTCTTGTAAAACAATTAAAACCGAAAACAAAAGAATTTCCCATAAATAAAACTCTTAACAAAAATATTTTTGGAATTAATTTCCTAAAGAAAATTGTTGCAAAAAATTATTTCGTGTAGACATATGGCTTGGTGCATGGTGTATGTGCATAACGTGCGAAGATGTGTCTAGGATAAGACTGCCTGATATATCTTGTATTAGCACAATACAAACTACCCACTCTTGAACTGAGCAACATGAAAGGAATCAAAATAAACATTCAAAAGCGCAAAACAAAGCGAGAAGATGGTGAAAAGAAGACAGGATAGTAGCCGCTTCTGGGATATCTTGAAAACAATTTTAAGAGTTGTATTTATAGGAGAGAGTTACTTGCAAACCAAGTTAGGTTTAGGTTTTCTTATAAAACTAGGTTTTTTTTCTTGTAAAACAATTAAAACCGAAAACAAAATAATTTCCCATAAATAAAACTCTTAACGAAAATATTTTTGGAATTAATTTCTTAAAGAAAATTGGTGCAAAAAATTATTTCGCGTAGACATAGGGCTTAGTGCATAGTGTATGTGCATAACGTGCGAAGATGTGTCCAGGATAATCCTACCCGATATAGCTTGTATTAGCACAATACAAACTACCCACTCTTGAACTTAGCAACAGGGAATGTAGGGAAATAAACACTCAAAAGCGCAAAACAAAGCGAGAAGATGGTGAAAAGAAGACATGATAGCAGCCGTTTCTAGGATATCTTGAAAACAGTTTTAAGAGTTGTATTTATAGGAAAGAGTTACTTGCAAACCAAGTTAGGTTTAGGTTTTCTTATAAAACTAGGTTTTGTTTCTTGTAAAATAATTAAAACCGAAAACAAAAGAATTTCCCATAAATAAAACTCTTAACGAAAATATTTTTGGAATTAATTTCCTAAAGAAAATTGGTGCAAAAAATTATTTCGCGTAAAAATAGGACTTGGTGCATAGTGTATTTGCATAACGTGCGAAGATGTGTCCAGGATAAGATTGCCCGATATAGCTTGTATTAGCACAATACAAACTACCCACTCTTGAACTTAGCAACTGGGAAGGAAGGGAAATAAACACTCAAAAGCGCAAAACAAAAGCGAGAAGATGGTGAAAAGAAGACAGGATAGTAGCCGCTTCTGGGATATCTTGAAAACAGTTTTAAGAGTTGTATTTATAGGAGAGAGTTACTTGCAAACCAAGTTAGGTTTAGGTTTTCTTATAAAACTAGGTTTTGTTTCTTGTAAAACAATTAAAACCGAAAACAAAAGAATTTCCTATAAATAAAACTTTTAACCAAAATATTTTTGGAATTAATTTCCTAAAGAAAATTGGTGCAAAAAATTATTTCGTGTAGACATAGGGCTTGGTGCATGGTGTATGTGCATAACGTGCGAAGATGTGTCCAGGATAAGACTGCCCGATATAGCTTGTATTAGCACAATACAAATTACACACTCTTGAACTTAACAACAGGACATGAAGGCAAATAAACACTCAAAAGTACAAAACAAAGCGAGAAGATGGTGAAAAGAAAACAGGATAGTAGCCGCTTCTGGGATATCTTGAAAACAGTTTTAAGAGTTGTATTTATAGGAAAGAGTTACTTGCAAACCAAGTCAGGTTTAGTTTTTCTTATAAAACTAGGTTTTGTTTCTTGTAAAACAATTAAAGTCTAAAACAAAAGAATTTCCCATAAATAAAACTCTTAACGAACATATTTTTGGAATTAATTTCCTAAAGACAATTGGTGCAAAAAATTATTTCGTGTAGACATAGGGCTTGGTGCATGGTGTATGTGCATAACGTGCGAAGATTTGTCCAGGATAAGACTGCCCGATATAACTTGTATTAGTACAATACAAACTAATTCTTGAACTTAGCAACAGGGAAGGAAGGGATATAAACACTCATTCCACCCAAGTTTTACATACTATCCATATGAGAATAGTTTTATAGTGGACATCCTTCTCTAGATTACCCAATGTGGGACTAAACTAAAGAGTTTCATTCACTCAAAAAAATGAGTGAGCATCCATAAAACCCTTAATACCTAAGATCAAACCGTACCAAAACCAACAAGATATTTATTTAAAACTTATTTTCTCCAACACTGCTGACTACTTCTCCATGAACATAAGAAGAAGTACTAATATAGTCGCTCATAGTGTTTTCTCTGCTCTCTACTACACCATATATAATCATAAACAGCATTACTAGAAGAACAATACTTGTACTTCTTCTAATCAAAATTGATGCATATGAACTAAAAGAATCCATTAATTCTGTAGAAATTTGAAAACGTGGACCAAGAGATTTTTTTTTAAGGATTATGGTTTCTGGTTCTACTTGCTAAACATTTTCTTGTCTCTCCTTTATAAGAGCAAACTAAAATCTGATAGTGTACTTTTCTTGTCTCTTCTTTATCGCACCATTTATGATGATTTTTTAACTTTGAGGGACTTATTTAGCTTGAGCAGTTGAGTGTCATCCTAACTTCTATCCAGGTCCTAAGTCCAATTAAGTCAGCCAGTTATTCTTCGCAAGGAACTTCTCGTGTCTGTGTGTGTGTGTTTTCTAGTGTTTGGTGGATGGTTGTTTAATTTACGCGGTTGTAGAATACTTTGTACTTAAGAGTCAAAGATTTCTAGAGAAATCTAGGATGCACTGATCATTTGTTTGTGCTAACCCGAAGTGAATATTCTGTTTATAGAGCTCTTGTTTTTAATAGGCCATACTCGCCACTGGAACCGGCCCTGCAACTAGCCATGGGAAAGCTTTGTCCTTTGAGAAAGGAAGACTCTCACCTTTTACCTTTCATAGGGAAAAATGCAGAAGAATCTTATTTGCAGTTCAACAGGTCACCGATAAAGTGAAAACTCAAGCTTATTATTGGCGCAAAAATTCAGAAGTGTTAAAAGAGAATTTCTCTTGACAATGTGATGTCTAGTTCGGGTCAATTTTTTGTAACTTAGATTTTCTTTTTTCTCTGGGGTTCTTTATAAGTTCTGACGGATTTTTGTGGAATTTTTCTTTTGTTTTTTTCTGCTTTTAGGGATGTATCGTTACAGTGGGGTCTGGTTTAGCTTGAATTTATTCGGGGTTTATTAGTTTTGTTTTTCCTTACTCCCTGTAAGCTTTTCAGAGTATGGTTATTAGGAGGGAAATAATGGAGGGAAATAATGGATTTAAGGAAGGAAAAATTTTAAAGAATTGTAGACTAATTTTGGGTCAAAGTCAAATAATGATAACACACCAAGATTTCTCCAAATACCAATGTTACCCACGTAACCACAAACCTAACCCACCTTTTTTTTTCATCTAAAACTCGTAATGGAACTCATCATCCGATATTCACGAAGCACAGAACCAGGTGACGGTATATGAAAACAAACTAAACTTGGTACATTCTTAAGACTCGATTGATATATTGTACAACCTTTTTAGAAGAATACTCTGTATAAATAAATTCTACATAAGAATGAAATTTTCCGATTCTTATTTGGGCTAGTTATATTTAAGAATAAACTCTATATTAATTTTTTTTTTTCTGGTTCCGTCTTAATAAACTTACCTTCATATTAGAATAACTAATATTATATATAAATAATATAGATCTTGTTATACTACACCAAAGTTTAAGATGAAGAAAAATACTTATCTAGAGTTGTTTGAGACAATGATTTAATTAATTCCTAGGTACATACATATTTGTGTTTTTATGTATTTGAATGTATTTTTCCTAGGTTCATATTTGTGTTTTCTATGGACATGTATGTATGTATGTTTCCTAGGAAAATGTATAATAACTTTTATTTTTTATTTTTTTTAAAGGAGACCTACGTATAAGAATAACCCCCATATAAGAATACTTTTTTCTAATCCCCAGGTGTTTTAGAGTAAAAAACAAATGTACTGCAAAATGGTACTTTCAGGTAAGTTCGCGAGATCAAAATCATACAGGACGAGCCTAAACCAAGAAATGGTCGTTCACGTCCTGCTTCAATCACAAAGGTGAAAAAAATTAGGTAGGTCTTAGGGAAGAGAAGCAAAGAAGGTTGAGAAATCTCATTTTGATGAGTAATTGCAATGTGTAAAGAAGAATGTATTATCTCTGGGATGAATCACTAATTTTGTATATCTTAGTTCTTCCTTGTTCTTGTTTCGAATAGATGAAGCCAACTATGTATATTTCTAATGAGACACACTGATTTCTCGTAAGTGATGGAAGTTAGAGAGAGATGGAGAAGTGAAGATTGTGGAGATTGTAATAGAGTCATTTCCGAAAATTAGGGAATACTTGTATGACCACTACTCCTCGTCCTCTCAACTGCTCTGTAACCGTCCCACTACTTATTACCTTCTTGTTCGTGGATGTGTTGCCACAACGCACGATTGTTGTAGACTGCCAGACCAATACCCCAATGAGAATCTCCCCATGTGTTGTATTTGATATCTCGTGGAAATAGTTGAGTCGTGGACTATCAATTTTGATTAAGTCAAGTCGAGCCAATGACTTGTTAAGTAGGTGAGCAAAGTTGCGCAACTCACTGAATTGGTAATCAGACTGATTAGTGTCGAATCTGGCAAATTTTGATGGCTATACACCATCATGGCATATTTTAATGACCAGATGTTAGCTTAGAAGTGACTTGGCATAAATCTGAAAGATGTTCGAATCCAAAGTTACGTAAAGGTTCTTAAGGACCAGTTGTGGCGCATTTAAGAATGAGGTTTAATAGATAGCCATATAGGGTTAGCGATAGCATTTGGAAGTGTGACGCATCCCTTGGGAACACAGCCTGGACAAGGCTAGCATTATAAGTTAGCGCTTTGAACAAAGCACAAAGGAGTGGCACGTTCCCAAGGGACAGGGCCTAAATTAGGTTAGCTCCTTTAGCGCAAAGGAGTGGCGCATCCCAAAGGGACGTGACCTAGGTATCTAGCGTTGTTAGCGCTTAGGAATGGCATATCCCTGAGGGACGTGGGCTAGGCTAGCTAGCACTAGTAGCGCTTAGGAATGGCGCGTCCCTGATGGACGTGGCCTAGGATGGCTAGCACTGGTAGCGCTTAGGAATGGCGCGTCCCTGAAGGACGTGGCCTAGGATGGTTAGCGTTGTTAGCGCTTAGGAATGGCGCGTCCCAAATAGACGTGGCCTAGATATTTAGCGTTGTTAGCGCTTTAGGTATGGCGCGTCCTAGAGGGACGTGGCCTAGATGGCTAGCATTGTTAACGCGTCCTTGAGGACCCATTCTAGGTTTGCTAGCGATGGTTAGCGCTTAGCGCAAAGAGCTAGTATTAGCCTAGGTGCTAGCGTAGAGAAGCTATGATATCCTGGTGCTAAGGCACAACGTGCTCTTTTAGAGGTATTCCTCTTTTATTGTGGTGCTTCCAAGAGGAACGACACTTATTTTATGGCACATCCTTGATCATAATGCTAAAGTGGCATATTTTGTAAAGCCAGGACATCATATGCGCATTCGAGACAAGTTCGAGGAATTCAACTGTGGAATTTATGCAACTCTAGACTGGTTCAAATGGCATGAATATTTTGAGTGTTTAAGAGGCTACAGTATCAGTTTAGAATGCCTGTAACTATTTGTAGTAACTGTATTCTTAATTAATTTGTGGAATATCATTAGAGATACAGTATTTCGTGCTTTTATATAGAGCTAGAAGCATGCGCATAAATATGCATGTGTACTTCTATGTTCCTGTTGCTAGAAAAAAAAAACGATTTTAAAATTTTATCCCTCGTCAAAAACTAACCATCTATATTAAGTCCCATGCTTAGTGAGGAAAAATAATGTTGCAGTAAGCATTAGATAGTGACAATATGCTTCTAGTAATTATGTATGCATAATTAAAATTTTAAAAGTACAAGAAGATGTACTCAGCTTCTCTGAGATTGATATATACGCCCTTTAGCACTAACCCAGGCTAGGGTTAGTAGATGCTCGAGTTCTTGTCAAGAATGCTACATTGCCCATTAGTAGAGAGGGATATGGTCGGCGCTTCTCTTTCCCTTTCTTTTAGTTTCCTAATTCAACAAGTATTTTCGTAACTAATACCCATATATATATTCAGCGTCATCTCTTCTTTTTTATTCTTATTTCTTATTTTTTAGAAGAAGACACGTTTTGAGTACGCATTACTGGAACTGATTATCTCCCGAGTAAGTAGCAGCGATAGCAGTCCCGAGAGCGCAGCAGCAGGAAAAACATGTTCCTCGAGAGCGCAGTAGCAGAGAAGTCCGTCCCTCGAGCAAGTGTTTTTGGTTGAAGTTTCCTTCTCGAGTTTGTTGTTGTCTTGAATCGAGGTAAATGTTATTCAAATTCATCTCTTCTGCTACATGATATTTTTTCTCCCCCCGTAACCCTAGCTTTGGCTTATGAAGTATTAACAAGGATTATTCCCAATTTCATCTTTTCAAACCATCAAATTAGACAAGCTAGGGTTTCAATTTTTTTTTGTTTTGTTCTTTATAGGGTCTGAGAGGTCCCAACTGTGGAGTCATATTTTGATATAAAAGAAAACTTGAATCTATTGTAGATGACTAATGAGCACGATAATAACGTTGGCACATCCTCTGGTCTGAACAAATGAGAATTTTCTGATACTGTATTTCTTGAAAGCGTACCTCATACTCGTGATAGGTTCTTTGAACATATTTCCGGAGAAATCAGCATACCTTCTGGCTTTGTTGGCTTTTTTATTCCTAACCCTGAGAAGTATGCTACTGTTCAGAGGGTTGATCTTGAGACTGTACCAAGGTTTTGCTTGCACAGAGGAGATTATGTAGCTTCTTCTATTGAATTCAAGAAACCTCAATCTTCTATGGCGAAGTGGACGAGTTGGTGCAAGGTAATGTTGAACGATACCTCAGTGGTTAAAGTCTTGAAAGATGCTCAAATACTTCATGCTGTAAGAATGTCAGAAACCTTGTGGATCGGCAAAGATATAGAAGGAATTTTAACCTTTGTTTCACGGTGGTGTGAACCAAATCATTCTGCTATATGCACCTGGGGTGAGCTAACAATTACTCTGGAAGATATGGTTAGTTTATCACAGCTTCTAATTTATGGGACTCTCCCTGTCGAAAATTCTCATGAAGAGAAGCGAATGATCACGACTTTGGGGATAAATATAGAAAAACTCCAATAGCGCAAGGGCCGATGTGGTGCATATTATGTAAATTGGATTGATAATTGGTGGAATGGTAAAACCGATGTAGACAGTCCCATTATTAGTGACCCTTTGACCATTGTAGCATTTCTGACACTCTGGTTTTCTACAAATGTGTTTGAAGACTTCCTCGTTGGCATATTGAAGCTCTCGATTGTTCCTCTAGCAGTAAAGCTTAATGATGGTGAATGTCTCCCTCTTGGTAAATTGTTCTTTGATTCTTTGTATTCTCATTTAGATTCATTGGCTCGCGATATGAAAACTTCTAACGGGTTTATAAAGATCGATTCTTGCATACATACTGTATTTCTCCAAGCATGGTTATGGGAGCATTTCCCAAGTTATGCACATCTGCCTAGAACTTCATATCCAGTTGGAGATATCGATTGTGCAAGAATTTGTCGTTGGCATATGAGGAAATTTACCTCTGTAAGTTTATCTAATTGATAGATATTCAGAGTGAAGTGAACTTCAGGCCTTAGGATTCTAAGCACGAGCGCATACTTTCTTCTTCTTCTTCTTTTGCTGGAGCTGTTGAGATGGTTCTCTGGTCAGGTCCAAAAAGAAGAAATAATGCTCTTTATTCTGTAAAAAACGCATTTATGGATAGATATATCCCAGGTTACATTTTTGCCCTTTGTTCAGAAGGTTATTCAGTTCAGGCGTACAACATTGATCATGCAGCTCGTCATATGGGTTTCGACCAGGGAGTGCCTTGTGATCATGGTGCGGATCCATCCATTAAAAAGTTGAAGGAGAGTTTGGATGTATGTCTTGTTGAGGGAATAAGCATCCCTTTCTTCTGTCGAGATAGAAAGTCTCAGGTATCATGCATGTACGCATGCTTCTGGAATGAAGAGAGAAGTCTCTTTAAAGAATTCATCTCAAAATCTCTGTTGGTGATGAGTGGTGCCTTCCAAAAGGGATAAATCTTGCGATCCCAATTTGCAGAGATCAAATGAAATCAAGCGGAAGCTTATTATTGATGCGTCTCAGCAGAGAATGGTCTTTTTCTAATTTGTTAATTTCAAAATATGACCATTATGATTCTTAGCCTTTATTCCTTTTGGCAGACTCGGGTCGTACGCCCTCGAGTGGATGTTACTTATGATGTTGCTGATAGTCCCCATCCTGTGAGGAAATGACCACGGGTGATTCTTCCTGGAAGCAAGACTGGTCCTCGTAAAAATGTAAGTCTTTCACTCATCATTCTTGTTATACCATGTGAGTAAAAGTGTTTATGTTGACTCCATTGAAGTTCCCGAGGCTTTGGGAGATACCATGAGCATGGAGGATGGACACGAGTCTGGGGATAAGGAGCTCAAAGAGACGTCTCGTACAGAAGAAATTCATGAAGAGTCTGAATCTGATACCATTAATGACGAAGTAAGCAATGAGGGTGAAGTGGTGCAGGACTCTTCCATTAACTTGGATCCTCCTCAAGTAAGTTTTAATCTCTTTATGACTATAATAGACCATATGAACTCTTCAAATTTCTCACATGAATATGATATGCTCGAATTTTATAAAATATTCATAAATTTTCTCATTAGAAAATTTCAGAAGTATAATGTATGAGAAAAACGCTGTAGAATCTTCATAAGACATACATTTTTGATGATTGACCCCTCTATCCTTATTTAAAAATAATTTTCTACATCTCAAACAGGAAAAATCTATGTTTTGAGCTTGTTTGGGGCGTCAAAACGACCCAACAGTAGAATTCAGGAAGTATCCAGGAAAATTCTGACAATTTTCAGACATGATGTCACCCATCGTTTTGGCCAGAACTCTTAGATCTTTTATCCGATTAATGCACCCTGTTAGTATGTTGTACTAGACATCCATAATGAACTTTTGACATAAGACCCATGCCTAGATTCTTTACCAATTGGCGCCAGCTTCAGAGTTTCTAGGAAGCAGTGTAAACGGTTTCTGACGCGGTTTTCGTGAAACGCCTTGTAATAGCTTGGGCTCATGAAATACTTCAAATATCACTTTACAATAAATGTATATGATATTTATGAATATGTATAGTATGTTTTGTGGTTCACGCTCTAGAATTTTGTGTTTGAGATGTTCTGATATAATATGCCTATAACCTTTCTACTTTTAAAGGGCGAATGACCGAAATCAGAGAGATGGGCTTGTGAGTGAAGGAACAAGAGTTACCATTGACCCCGATATAGATAATGCCCTCTCCTATACTTAAAATCATAAGAGTACTCTGGCTTACATGCTTGTTTAGGATAGTGCTTCCACTGACGTTATTATGCAGAATAGCAACGCAGTAGAAAGTGTGCCCATCGAGCATCCTAATGCGGGCATTAGTGTTGATTTCCGACTCAGTAGGACTCTTCCCGGGTACTTATATGTTGGTGGATTTGTTGTTCCATCCACCTATGTTGAATTATACACAAAAATATGGAAGAAGTTCGGCCACTTCTCTGTGGATAATTCTAGCAATTATAGAGCTTTAGAACGAGACGTGTCCAGCTTGTTGCCAATTATACAGGAGATGATCTCTCTTCCTCGAAATGAAGTTTCTGAAGTAGTCCTCAAGGAATGGGACAAAACTGTGAATAACGCGGAGAGCTTTGATCTGAACATCACATGGGTTGTCACCGTCTGGGAGCCATGCGAGAGCATTTTGCTGAAGAAGGTGAACTTGTTGTTTTAAAGGAAGTGACTAAGGATAGAGAAGAGGTTGGAAGGATTTCTCAGGAACTGTAGCTTGCGACAGAAGCTCTTGGAAGAATGGGAAAAGAGTACTTTGTAGGGACTGAGCCAACTTTCAATGGTTTTTTTCTAGATTTATAATTTCATGAAGCATATTTATGACTTTTCTTTTGGGATTTTGAGTAGATAGTTTTTTTTTTTGACAAGTTATTTGTGAAGAGAGAGACTCATATTTTTGTTTAAAATATATAATGATATTTGAATTGATTATGAACATGAAAAACTAAGTGTGAATGCAGAAATATTCCAATCATTTTGGAGGAAATACAAATATTGCATGAAAATAGGAAAATATCTGAAATGTAATGGTGAAGCATTTAACTTTGCAAGCTTTGAGCCACTGATAGGTGTCTAAAACACCTTAATTAGTAACAATTAATTATGTTTTCTTTACTATTTTTCTTGCAAACTAGTGTATTTTATGCTTTGTTTGCGTTATGTAGGTATATTGGAGTCATGATAAGTAAAAGAAGATAAATAGGAGTTTATGGCATTGTTTGGAGATATTTTCTCAAAGCATATCAAGGATGGAGGGCTTAATAGTGTCAAAAGGATGGAATTACTAAGGGGCAACCAAGTGTTAGTAGTGAATAAAGGTAAAGGGCATCCAAACTTGGGGTGCCTAAATCCAAATCATTATAACTTATCAAATTAGGTCGACACTAATACCAAATTCGTTATTCCCTCTTCCTGCCGAGAAGAGCTGCAATCCACCACCGGTTAACCATGTTTCTGGCAGGTGCGATTAGATGGTTTAGGTCAGATTTTAGAAGTTAACAAAGACACAGAGTTATGGCAGTTGAGTTCAGGTTCACAAAGAGAAGAAGACGGCAGCAAGTGGACTTGGATTTGAACCTGTTTGAAGTTAAGAGGAATTAGGAGCAGAGAATGGGTTGAATATGAGATGGGTTGAAGTTAAAGGAATGTAATGAGCCTCCCTATATCTGAGATGGGTTTTGTGATAATTCAGAGAGGTTTGCGTTAGAATTCAAGATAAGACAGGGGTTTGATGGTTTCACTACCGGAATAGTCAGGTTGAAGAAGGCCTTTACTGCCGTGACAATGTGGCTGAAATTAATGAATGGTTGTCTGATTGAATGTTTGTTTTTGGATTTGAATTGAATTGCAGGGAATGAGAAAAAACAAGGGAGAAGGAATACTGACAGAGTTCTATCCTTCACCAATTTGGAAGATGCACACTTACTGTTCGAGGAAATGACTGAGCCACCAGTTTTATACAATTCAAGTTCAGTTTTAAGTTCAATACCAATATCAGCAAGACCATGGTTTTGGTGAATGTTTGAGAAGGTTTAAAAGATTGGGTATGCAAGTTATTCAAGTACAACGATTTTGAGTTAAATATTGCAGATAATTCAGTTCAAGGAGTTGTTGTTACTGCAGTAGGATAGCTGCTAGCCATGGTTCTTTGGTGTGCACCATGGCTGTCTGGCAAAGGCTAGAATTTATTTTAGAAGTTAAGATAAACAAAGCAACAAGTTGTATAAATAGTGTTTGAGATGAATTAGGAAACTGGGTTTGCGTAGGATTCAAGTTGCATCAACAATTGAAAGCTATAAAAGGTCAGGAAAAGCTACAGAAAGACACATCCCACACCCCCTGACCGACAGTTTCTCACCACCAACAGAGAGGAGCATAGCTCCTCTCCAAACTCTCTTTGCATCCAAATCCGCTCCATCTTCGCATCCATCTACTTGCATTTCACATCCACTGCATACATCCATCACCATCCAACTAGCCTACTTGCATACATCCTCCACCAGCATATCTCCAAACCACACAACTATTCAAGTTCGTAACTGTCGTTCTCCACCACCATTCAACATCACCAGGCTGCCATACAACCACAATGAAGTTGTATCCTTTTGTGTTATTGGGTTGAGTAGTTTTCTTTTAAGTTTTATTTCTTTATAATTAAATTATTATGAACTCCTATATGTCTAGCTAAATTTTGTATGATTAGGGATACTTCGAAACTATATGATTTGAATTTATCACATCAATCTTTCTTTTGAGTATCGTTTTATTGCTTGTCTTTTACCACGTTTATGCCCATGGGTTGTTTGCGAGTTTTCAAGTGTACAATTGAATTTCTCGTTTATAATTCTAAAGCTAGATTAATTACCCGTAATTCATAATTGCTATGGTGATTTAATCAAAAAAAGCGAAGCATCAACGTCACAATGGAATTTTGTGGATTTTTATGTGTGAAAGATAACCCTAAGTTAATATGTCGAACTTACGAACATGTGGTTAGGATCAACCCGACTCACGGAAAATACTGGTTGATTAAGTTACACTAGAGAGCTTATTCAAGGTGGCTTGATTGGCTAGAAACGAGTAGAGAACTTATTTTACGAAGTGACCTTGGAGTCTAACGGACTTGTTGAACTCATAACTTGTCTAGGGTTTTTAATAAACGTACTCTGAAGAAGATTTCACTTGCATCCATGTTTACTAGTGGAGAAAGAATCCTTAATCATTCTCATCCTGATATTTGCATTATTTTTTTTTTTTCGTATCGTTGCATTAGTTTACTTTCAGAAATTTATTGATAACTTTAACTCAACGCTCCCTTAGGAACGAACCTGCTTATCATTATTCTACTAGTTAGTGTAAGAAAGTAAGGAATATATTTTTGACGAGTTTAACTCCTCGATCAAATTGGCGCCGCTGCCGGGGAGCAGTCAGTAGTTCTACTTGTTATTTAGTTTTCTGATTTTGCATTTAGTTTTCATTCTAGTTTTTTTACTAATTTATCTTTCTAGAATCTTATTTTCTGGTATAATCATTCTTTTGTGTGTGCGCAATCGGTTAGTAGTATTCATCACTTGTATATGATAAGAGGTAAGTTCTCTAAACGAATTGTGCGTATAATTTTTTTTTTTTTAGGCTTTATCGAGATGAATCCTTTTGGAAATAACATATATGGTTCACTAGACAATACATATTATGGTAATCAGTTTAATTCTCAGTTTAATCCATATAACTTCCGACCATAAATGGGATATGACGATCAAAACCAATCTTTTGGCTACAATCAATATTCCACAAGACCTTGTGATAATTCTCATACATAATAACAATCTTATGAAGGGTTTATAAGTGAACAATCACAAGGATGGAGGGATAGTTATACTTCTCATATGCTCCAATCTAGTTTTATGCAGATGCTTGATGATTTTAAGGATTTGCGACATACATGGAACCAGATTAACTCAACACCCAACATGCAGAGTTTCGTACCTAGTGAAACTTATGATATACATCCAGAAAGCCGTTTGCTTTGGAAGAAGCTTGTACAAGTGTATCTAGACCTACTCCTGATCTTACTTATGATCATTCACCTATTCAACGGGAATAGGCGATGTCTATAGAACCTATCGTGAGTACCGGTAGAAAACGTGTTAACATCAAGAAACTATATAAACAATTGTACCAGTTGGAAGACGAGGGAGCAACAATATAAACTCTTGAAGTAATTTTTAGAACCATATGCATGGAGGTTAGAAGCCGTGTAGAGAATGGAGAAGAGCCCGATGAAAATTTCGAAGATGATGAACCCTTGGAAAACATTGATAATGAAGGTGCTACTAACTCATCTCATGATCGTGATAATAATCATTCACCTATTCAAAAGGAAGAACTTGAGTCTAGAAATACTAAAGTTATTGATGGTAAAACTTATGTGTGTATGAGAGTGACAATGATTATGACTTCTTTGTGCATGCTACCCCGAATTCAGAAATAATAGATACTTTGAATGAGAAGTCAACTTGTGAAGAAGAGTATAAGTGCTACAATGAATTGCTTGGAGCATATTTCGATTCTGATGATGAAGACTTGCAGGTTATACAAGAAACTGGTGAAGAATGGCTTGTAAAGAGTCTGAATGAGAATGATGATATTTATGATGTAGGAACATTGATGGAATTTTTCAGAGGTACTGAGGATCCCGTAATACGTGATATTATGCAAGTTTTTTCTAACCCTATACATGAATTTCTATCTAATGATGATCCTCTCAGACTAGAAGTAGTCTCTTGAGAAGTTGTTAATCCATCTTTAGAAAGATACCTAATTTGGGGCTGGAATTGAATGCTTTAAAAGTTTTATCTGAATTTCTTGCATCTAAGTATCCGCCATATGTGTTTGAGTCTAATACCATGCAGGTTTTCCAAGAGGAAAACATAGAAGTTCCTTCCACTTATGTTTTGTACACACTTCCGAATGTAGAATGGACTAAGTGCGGGGGTAACTCTTATGGGATGATAGTTTCACTATTTATACCATATGCTAATTTTCTTGTGAAGCTATTGTTAGAATTGCAGATTGTTTTCTGGAGGGATCCATAAATTTTTCGATTGTTGGTATACGAGCGACCAGAAAGTCGTGCTGATGACTTTAAACCAAGCGCTGAATGGGAGGCAACCCATTGGTTTAGTATTTCTTATACTTTTTCTTTTTTTCTTTCTTCTGAATTTTTATATCATTATAGGATTTTCCACCTTGGTTTACATTGGATGAGTCAATTTACATTGATGTCAATGTAAAGTTTAAGTGTGGGAGAGTGGTTGAACATATAGAGTTCTTGTATTCATTTTTTAGGTAGAAAATTTTCAACTTTCTTATAACTAATTGCACGAAACCTCCAACTTTTAGATATTTTAGAGTCACTTAGTATACTTCTAGATAAGTTTACATACGGAGTTCTTATCGAAATAACTGAACTTAGAAGTATTAGAGAACTATATTCGGGTTTCTTAGTTGTTGAGAGGCAGTAACTGACAAAAAAAGACTTACACCGCCGATGGAGAATACAATATCAGAGAAGATGATCAATCATTAGTAGAGACTACCCATATATGATTGAGGTACCAAACCTTCAATTCTTTGTACATATCTAAATTGTCGTTTAAAGTGTTTCATCTACGCAAATTCCGAGTAGAAAGATGATCTATGCAACTTCGCAACAATTTCAGTACTACTTGTAATCTTGTTTGCAGTTGGCACTATTCTCTCTGTCGATAAAAACGGGTCCATAGAAACACCAACATCAACAAGCAGAATATTACAAATTTGAAGAAAGTTGAAGACGTTCAAGGTTTACAAGCAACGGTACAAGAAAGAAAAAATTTCAAATTCAAGTAAAGCAACAAGACAAGGAGCAGAATTATATATACATATTGAATACTAATGTACAAGAGCGAAGAATATCAAAAGATGAGAGTTATTGAAGTTTATGATATCGAGACAATAGTTGTGAAGAATCAAGTGGTAAAGTCTTTCTCCCACAACCATATTAGTTTCATTGTTATTCTTTTAATTTTATTTCATATTTTATGTCTCAAAAAATCTAAAATAAGAAAAAAAAAAAACGAAAAAATCAGCATATATATACATATAAAAAAGAGAAAATAAATTTTATTTTATTACTTTAGATTATATTTTTTTTTGTATTTATTCGTTAAAGTTGTGGGAAAGAAGAAATCTCTAAAGAAGTTTCAAGCAACAAGAATTAGAGGAAAATAGTTATAAATTGTCAAATTTCTACGAAGTTCAAGAGTTCATCACCAATAGTTGAAGACCGAAGAAGAAAACGTTTCTATGGGACGTTGTGAAAGTGGTGTTAATTGTAGATCGGACGAAAAAGTAAGTAAGCATTCTCATCCTCATATAGTGGTTGATTTCCTTTCATAGAGATCATCAGGAAAAAAAAGGTTCTTTTCGTCCCACGTTCTATGGGGTACTAAAATATAATTCGGAAGTCGTCTTTTTCTTCCCACCATTCAACGTATGCAGGATTTATATCTTCATTCCTGTCGGCACACATGAGAATCATAAAGTGCGTATTTTGAGTGCAATTTCATAAAACCCTATTGGTGAGGCAGAAGTTGAAACATTCGATCGCTCTCGAACCCTTTTGCTGAACTAGGTGAACTTGCTAGTTTGGAGGCAGTGACTAAGGGTAGAGAAGAGGTTGAAAGGCTTTCTCACGAACTGAAGCTTGCGACCAAAGCTCTTAGAAGAGTGCAAAAGAGTACTCTATATGCACTGAGCCAGCTTTCAAGGATTTTTTCTATATTTATAATTTTATGAAGCACATTTGTGTCTTTTCTTTTAGTATTTTGAGTAGATATATTTTTTTAATTGATAAGTTATTTGTGAAGAGAGAGATTCATATTTTTGTTTAAAATGTATAAGACCTTTACTACCGTGACAAAGTGGCTGAAATTAGTGAATGGTTGTGTGATTGAATGTTTGTTTGTGGAATTAAATTGAATTAAAGGGAAGGAGAACAAACAAGGGAGAAGGAATACTGACAGAGTTCTCTCCTTCACCAGTTTGGAAGATGCACACTTACTGTTCGAGGAAATGAATGAGCCACCAGTTTTATATAATTCAAGTTCAGTTTTAAGTTCAGTACCAATAATCAACTAGACCATGGTTCTGGTGAGTGTTTGAGAAGGTTTAAAAGATTGGGTATGCAGGTTATTCAAGTACAACGAGTTTTGAGTTAACTATTGCCGAGAATACAGTTCAAGGAGCTGTTGTTACTGCCGTAGGATCGCTGCTAGCCATGATTCTTTGGTATGCACCTGGGATGTCTGGCAAAGGCTATAATTTGTTTTAGAAATGAATATAAACATAAACAAGTTGTATAAATAGAGTTTGAGATGAATTAGGAAACTGGCATGGGTTTGCGTGGGATTCAAGTTGCATCAACAATTGAAATTTATAAAATGTCGGAAAATGCTACAGTAAGACACATCCCACATACCCCTGACCGACAGTTTCTCACCACCAACAGAGAGGAGCTCCGAACTCTCTTTCCATCCAGTTCCGCTCCATCTTCACAGCCATCTACTTGCATTTCACATCCACTGCATACATCCATCACCATCAAACTAGCCTACTTGCATATATCCTCCACCAGTATTATCTCCAAACCACACTACCATTCAGGTTCGCAGCTGTCGTTCTCCACCACCATTCAACATCACCAGGCTTCCATACAACCACAATGAAGCTGTGTCCTTTTGTGTTATTGGGTTGAGTAGTTTTCTTTTAAGTTTTATTTCTTTATAATTAAATTATTATGAACTCCAACATGTATAGCTAAATTTTGTATGATTAGGGATACTTCGAAACTATGTGATTGAATTTATCAAATTAATCCTTCTTTTGAATGTCGTTTTATTGCTTGTTTTTTACCATGTTTATGACCATGGGTTGTTTGCGAGTTTTCAAGTGTACAATTGAATTTCTCGTTTACAATTATAAAGGTAGATTATTGACCCGTAATTCGTAATTGTTATGGTGTTTTTATCAAAAATAGCAAAGCATCAAAGTTGCAATGGGATTTTGTGGATTTTTATGTGTGAAAGATAACCCTAAGTTAACATGTCGAACTTACAAACATGTGGTTAGGATCGACTCACTGAAAATACCGGTTGGTTAAGTTATACTAGAGAGATTATTCAAAGTGGCTTGATTGGCTAGAAATGTGTAGAGAACTTATTCTACGAAGTGACTTTGGAGTCTAACGGACTTGTTAAAATCATAATTTGTCTAGGGTTTTTAATAAATGTACTTTGAAGAAGATTTCACTTGCATGCATGTTCACTAGTGGAGAAAGAATCCCTAACCATTTTCATCCTTATATTTGCATTTTTTATTTGTTTTCATATCTTTGCATTAGTTTACTTTCAGAAATTTATTGACAAATTTAACTCAAAGCTCCCTTAGGAACGAACCTGGTTATTATTATTCTACTAGTTAGTGTAAGAAAGTAAGGAATATATTTTTGATGAGTTTGACACCTCGACTAGCCACTTGCCGTGAATTAGCACTCCTTCCGGATTGTCAGTGTTCATGAGCTTGTAGTGACCACATAACATAGCCTCATTAATTATGTAAGGTTGTTCTTCAACATTTGTGGGAACCAATTCAAGAGGTTGCATACTCTTAGTAATTTTTAGGACTGTGTCCCCAATTTGGAAGGGTTTTAGATTTTAGCATCTCGCCAGAATGACCTTCTTTTGGGGCGGCTGAGAGTTGCTGATGACGCCTTTTCCCATCACCAGTAAAAGCAATTTTCAACCAACTCATAAGGTATTAAAAAAAATTAGCTTCCTATTCACATCTCCTAGTTGTGACATGGTTATCTCCTAGGTAGAGTCCCCGAGTTCTGGAAGGACAGGGGATGACTGGCTGCAAGGGAGTTTAAGAAGCAGGACTTACTTGGTCGAGTTTTAAAGTTCGAATTGAATCTCCAAGATTTATGAGGAGTGCCCAACCACATTCTTTCGCATCGACCATGTCCCCAAAAGGAGGCTTGGCTCGAGTATGAGCATCTTCTGTAAAGAGTATACGTTTTCCATTCACAACATGATTCAGAGCAGAAAATATATCCTTGCGTTGTCCTTTTCGAGTGGTAGAGAAGCTCGCACATGTGTTCCATCATGGATTGAGCTGTCTGAGTGGTCATTTCCCTAAAGAGAGTGAAGTTCCTAATAAGAAAAGGATTCTTGTGGACTCCTTCAACTTCCAATTGTAACTCCCCTGATTCCATCTTTTCTTTGAAGATACGCTTTAGATTGTTGCATTAGGTGGTTGGATAACTGACACATCAGTTATAATGATAGTATTTCGGATCTGCTACCAGTTGGGCCGTAGGGAGTCGTCGTACGGGTGGTACCTGAATAGTGCCATATCTTATCCAAGCTTTGCGTAGTTCGAGTACTTCTTCCATCGGAATCGGGAAATCTGGGAACATTACATTCGACTTCATGTCTTGCTTCTGTTGCGGCTGCAATTTCTAATGTTGCTCTCGTGGGGCTTTGGCTGTATTTTGGGGTGGAATCAATCTCTAAGTTAGAGCAGGTGTCGAGGCCGGATTAGAATAAAAATGTTTTGTCTGTGACTCATGTTGAGATGGACCTTTTCTCTTTGATCCTTCGCTACTGACATCACCAATTGATGGCTAGACGACGTATTGTTTGTTGAATAGTCGTCGACTCCCACGGGTGTCCCCATGATTTTTTTCTTTTGCGTTTCTAATTCTTTCCATCAAGCTAGAAACAACTGTTATAGATCGCTTTGTGGCTTCGTGCAACTCAGAGAAAGTTTGGAAGCGTAAATTTTCTATGAGAGCACGATAAACAAGAATCATACCATTGATACACAGTTCTACCAACTGATGTTTTGTCACATTCGGATCGTGGCAATCCAGCGCTTGAGTTCTTAATCTCTTCACGTAGTTATTGGGGTGTTCATTGTTCCTATGGAACATTCTTCCCGAATCCGACAGAGTGATTTATTCCGAGACGAAGAAATATTTGTTATAAAAAACATTGATCATTTCTCCCCAACTGGAAATACTGTTGGGAGCAATTTTGTTGTACCATGTGTAGGCTCTTCCAGTGAGGAACTTTGAAAATTCTTTGAGTAATAGCACATGATTATAATCGTGTTCCCCAGGTGATTCCAGGAATCGAAAGATATGTTCACGAACGTTTCCAGTTCCATCATATTCTTGGTAGTGGGACTCCCGGAACTTCAGGAGGGTAAGGAGGCTGGTGTTGATGAAGTGAGGATGATTCCTCCTTGCCATGATTCCTTAGGAGTCTCTCCAGATATTCGCGAGTGACAAAATTGGATTGTTGGTACCTCTGCAGGGAGAAATCAGTGATGACATGAACTTCATCATTTCTTTAAGTCCTTGACATCCCAGCGTCAGTAGCCGCCGTAAGTTTGATCCTGGTTTGTTTCGTCAGGTAATGGCGTTGTTCTTTAGAAAGTTGTTGCGTAAAGGTCTTAAGGCAAGCAAGTACTTCTTTCTGAATGGTGGCCATGTCCACCTGCATTCTGGAAAGAACTTCCTGTCTCTTTATCAGATCATCAATGTTTGGTGAAGTTTGAGTATTCCATGTTTTTTCAGCAGTCTTGTCACCAGGAGAAAGTATGGTAGTAGTATTGGGAGTAGCATTGGTATGAGGAGGGTCAGAATCGCCACCACCAGCACTACCAGATGCAGCGATGGGAGTTGTAACTACTCTAGACCTAAGATCCACCATTTTGAATAACTGAAAAATTGGCTTTTGTAATTGAGAGGTTGATTTCCCGCTATGGTCGCCAACTATTTTAGGGTAAAAAAACAAATGTAATGCAAAATGGTACTTTCAGGTAGGTTCGAGAGATCAAAATCATACAGAACGATCCTAAGCCAAGAAATGGTCGTTCACGTCCTGCTTCAATCACAAAGGTGAAAAAGATTAGGTAGGTTGATGGTTTTGTAATGGTGGTAAATAATGGTTCGTTCAAGACTTGTGAAGATTTGTTTTTAAATCTAATTTCTAATACTAAAAATAGCAAAACTCAAATAAAATTATTAACAAAGTTGGGAGAGAACTGAGGCTAGGATTACACTATTTTCCAATTTTTAAAGTGATTAAATTCAATAATTATAATTATGCAATTCTAACATTTTTTTTTTTTGCAAAAAGTAGATTTTCAAAATAACAATTGTACAACAAAAGCATGGAACATATAAAACCTAGGCTAAAGCATGTACCATCTAACGGAATCACAATTGCTTAACAAAAATCATGAAATAAATTTTTAACCAAGGCAATTAATCATAAATGAATTGCATAAATTAATTAAATAAAAAATTACCACATAATCCTTGGAAAATTAGCTTCCTCCGTCGCCTCAGAGATGGGTTTAGCTCCTCATTGTATTGGAAAAACCCTAAAAAATATATTTCATAGCTCAAATGGTGCTTACAATGGTGAAATAATAGTAACACAGGATATTTGATATGCTTATAAGCGTTACAGAGAAGTGTTCTCTGCGTCACATAAGAAAGAAAAGAAAACAGAAGAAAAGTACGAACTTCTAGTGCTACTGAAATACGACTGCTTCAGCAACACTATCAGCGACGCTTCTCACCAGCCTTATGTTCTTCCTCTTCTCTCTCACAGTAGCAGCAGCAGAATTTGTTTGTTTTGATTTCTATGGCTTCTCCGCATATTCTAAGCTCTCCCGAATACTCTCTGATCTTTTTATGACGGAAGCCCAACCTATATACACTCCAGACCAATAAATCTTGAAGGATTTTTCATTAACATGAGATAATACTCGGTGTGATATTTCTTTAATTTTCGATCCTTTTTTTCTGTTGTCTTCCAGATTTTCTTTCCATCATCTCTGCTGGTCAATAAGTAGTGATGACATAGGAATCCTGAGCAATTCAAATCAGACCCAAGAGTATAATTCAATCAATCCCGAGAGATTAAACCCGAGAGAGAGAGAGAGAAAAATATTCTTCCCTGAAATCTTTCCTGTGATTATTCTAATTGATTCTTGATTGATTTCAGGTATATTTCGGTCATGTACAACTCACACAAGAGTAATCTCTGATTTAAATCCCAGAAAACACGTGAAAATATCAATCAAAATCAACATATTTGAAATGATTTTCCCTCCTATTTCAAAATTTGAATTAAGTGAGGTAGGTGCCCTCATCCAATGTACGAGTGCCTTTAACACTTTTTGGGTGCCTTTAGTAGTTTTTCGAGCCAATTTTTCCAGCAATTTTTATTTTTCGGAAATACCTATAAATACATAAAAAAACAATATTAGTATAAAATGAGTTCCAACACTATAAAAGTTGAGAGAAAATTAGACACTAAAATGTGTCTATCATAGGTCTTAGGGGAGGGAAGCAAAGAAGGTTGATAAATATAAGTGTGATGATTAATTGCAGTATGTAAAGAAGAATGTATTATCTATGAGATGAATCGTTAATTCTGTATGTCTTAGTTCTTCCTTGTTTTTGTTTTAAATAGATGAAGCCATCTATTTATATTTCTGATGAGACACACTGATTTCTCGTAAGTGGTGGAAGTTAGGGAGAGATGGAGAAGTGAATATTATGGACATTATAGTGGAGTCATGTCCGAAAATTAGGGAAGACTTGTATAACCACTACTCCTCATCCTCTCAATTGTTTTGTAACCATCCCACTACTTATTACCTTCTTGTTCGTGGATATATTACCACAACGTACGATTACCGTAGACCGCCAGAATAATACCCCAATGATATTTGATATCTTGTGGAAATAATGGAGTTTTGGACTACACTTTTGATTAGATCAAGTCGAGTCAATGACTTGTTAAGTAGGTGAGGCAAGTTGCGCAACTCACTGAATTGGTAATCAGACTGATTAGTTTCGAGTCTGGTAAATTTTGGTGGATATACACCATCATGGCATATTTTAATTATCAGATGTTTGCTTAGAAGTGACTTGGCAGAAATCTGAAAGTTGTTCGAAGCCAAAGTTGTGTAAAGGTTCTTAAGGACCAATCATGGCGCATTTAAGAATGCAGTTTGATAGATAGCCACATAGGACTAGCGCTAACATTAGGCTAGCATTTGGAAGTATGGTGCGTCCCTTGCGAGCACAACCTGGAAAAGGCTAGCACTTTGAGATAGTGCAAAGTTAGCGCTTTGAACATAGCGCAAAGGAGTGGCGTGTTCCCAAGGTACGTGGTCTGAATTAGGTTAGCTCCTTTGGCTCAAAGGAGTGGCGCGTCCCAAAGGGACGTGGCCTAGGTAGCTAGCGCTGTTATGCTTAGGAATGGCGCGCCCCTGAGGGATGTGGCCTAGGATGGCTAACGCTGGTAGTACTTAGGAATGGTGCGTCCCAAAGGGACATGGCCTAGATATCTAGCATTTTTAGCGCTTTAGGTATGGCGCGTCTCAGAGGGACGTGGCCTAGATAGCTAGTGATGTTAGAGCTTTAGGTATGGCGCATCCTTGAGAACGCATCCTAGGTTGGTTAGTGTTGGTTAGCGCTTAGCACAAAGAGTTAGTATTAGTCTATGTGCTAGCTTAGAGAAGCTAGGGTTATCCTAATGCTAAGGCATAACGTGCTGTTTTAGAGGCGTTGCTCTTAGATTGTGGCGCTTCCAAGAGGAATAACGCGTATTTTATGGTACATCCTTGATCATAATGTTAAAGTGGCATATTTTGTAAAGCCTGGACAGCAGATGCGCATTCAAGAAAAGTTCGAGGTATTCAGCTGTGGAATTTATGCGACTCGAGATTGGTTCAAATGGCATAAATATCGTGAGTGTTTAAGTGCCTACACAATTAGTTTAGAATGCCTGTAACTATTTCTAGAAACTTTACTCTTAATTCACTTGCGGAATATCAGTAAAGATACAGTATTTCGTGTTTTGATATAGAACTAGAAGCATGCGCATAAATATACATGTGTACTTCTATGTTTCTGCTGCTAGGAAAAAGGGCGATTTTACAATTCTAGCCTTTGTCAAAAACTCACCATCTACACTAGGATATTCTTTTAAAGAGGTTTTACTGTACTTGAAAGTAGTGTGGGCTGTAAAACTTGTTTAACTTTGATCAATAATTATATGTAAATCAGTAATCATATCTCAAAAAAATAGTTTGAAAGCAATTAGGAATTTCTCCATTAATACATTTACAGAGACAATTTGTATATACTGGTTGGATCCATGCATAATAGATTGTTAATCTTGGTTAATTGATGCGGAGACTGACCACTTTTCTTGGACAGACCCAACCAAATTAAGCTATGAAAAACTATATTAATGGAGAATATTAGACTTTGTTCAAACAAAAATAAATTGCGTGATTTCATATTTTACAGAGAATTTTTTTTGAAAAATTGAATCAAAGAATTTTAGTTTTAAATAAAACTTAAATCACAATCATTGAGCAAATGAATCCTCGCTCGACACTAATACTCGGACACGATCATCATTGTTAATTAATCTACATAAAATCGTCCAAGTGAGACGATTTACATTTTTAAGTCTTTAACATCATCATCGACAACTTTACCGCTACACCCATGGTTGTTGTCTATTTATATTATTGGAATATATTTTTGCAAATCTAATGTTGTATTAATAATTGTAGTATTAGGTCAACTTAAACAAGTTCGTGTGGTGGCATAGTTTGGGCATCGATACTAATGACCAAGGTAGAAATCCAACCCACACAATTCACTAGGTGTTTGTATCTCAAAATTGCTCTCAGAAAAAACAATGCACTGTAGAAGTACTTTTTAGATACGAGGATCAAAATCGTACAAAACAAATCCAAATAAGTAGGATATCTGTATTTGTTATGCTTAGATTACAAAAAGAGGAGATGGGTTGATCTTAGGGGAGGGAAGCAAAAACGTTGAAAGAATTATGTGTAGAATTGTGTGTTGTGGTAGAAAAATATAGCAGAGCTTGTGAGAATGATTTTCTATCTCTTCTCTTTCCGTGGCTTGTTTCTTGTTGTTCTGAAATTGGCTAAGCAGTCTATTTATAATGTTTGGTACCACACACTTTCCTTGAAAAATACTGGTAGTTGTGGGGAGATGGAGAAGTGGGGGTTGTGGGAATAACCGCCCACTTGATCTCTGGGAAGTTTCTCGAAACTTCTAGACCATGACTCTAATATCTCTTCAACCGCTCCAACTTATCACTGACTTTATAACTTCCTTTTCACGGGGTAGTGATGCTACACCCATGTCGTTGTAAACCGCCAGACCAAAACCCCATTTTTATCCCCCCATTGTAATATGATTTGAGGTCTCGTAAGAGTTAGTGGGGTCATGGCTTCAAATCCATGAGCCTTGTTGTAAAATAATGCTTCCAGTGGATTTTGTGCCAATTTTGTCGTAGTAATGGCTTAAGTAATAATGCTAGCTAGGGAGATTGATGCTAGCATAAATAGAAGAATGACATGGGAGCAGAAGAGCGTGGCGCGGTAGGAATGAAGCGTGGGATCCAGCAGTAGCCGTGGCAGTAGCGATGGCGTGTGGGCAAAGAAGCTTGGGGCCCGACATTGGAGTTTGGGGGAACATCATTGGCACTCGGGTGCATAGAGGAGCTTGGGACCCAGCATTGGCGCTTGGGGCCGCAGCATTGGCGCTCGGGTGCACAGCGGAGCTTGGGACCTAGCAAAGGAGCTTGAGGGAACGACAAGCGGAGCGTGCAGCAGCAACACAAGGCGTGGGCGCGGAGCGGAGCGTTGGCGCGGCAACAGCGCTGCTGTGGCCAACCTCTTCTAGTGCTGTGACTAGCACTTCTCCGTAGCTCTAGCTTCATAGCGTTGGTAGCTTCGTGGCCTTGGTTGACTTTATTGCTTTTGTCTCCTTTATTATTTTGACACATTTGTTCTAGAAATGTGGCTAGGGCTAAAGGATGCATTTGTTGTTGCAAGGGCTATTGCATATATGCCATTATTATTGATATTTTACTAATATCGTGGCCATAACTTTTACCTATGGTTTCTCAGTTTTATGAGATTTAATTGTTAGCATTTATGCTTAACCTTTGTGCAGTGCATACAAAAGATATTCAAGCGATTCAGCCGTGAAAGTTTGCAATGAGATAATGTTTGATGCGATTCTGCAATTAGATGGTATGATGTGTTTAGTAGCACATTTATTCGAGAATAGTGTAAGATCTCAGAATAATCATTGTGCCCTTTTCGCTCGACTTTTGGTAAAATGACTATTTTACCCCTGGTACAAATCTTGATGAATATGGCTTTTCACATCTATTTATAAAATGACCATTTTGCCCCTTGATGTGTAAAATGACTATTTTACCCCTGGACTGAAAAATTACCCAAATTGATTGTTTTACCCTTTGTCAAAAATCCGCCATCAACATTAAATCCCCTGCTTAGCGCGAAACAAATAATGTTGTGTGGTAAACACTAGATGGTGGTCTGCCAGACAAAGTAAAATATGTCTGTTATGGCTAAATATTACTAGAAGAGTGTCAGTTGGCCGAGCAATTTTTGATCTTAGTGTGATTGTACTATTAAGTATTTGGAGCATTAGTTTGTTGTAGATAGTGTTGAGGCAATATTGTGGTCATACCACTAAGATGAGCGTTGAGGCATTGCTGCCGTCAGACGATTAAAATGAGTGTGGAGGCAGTGATTCTGCCATCAGACACGTAGATGAGTGTTAGCCATGAACACTAAGATGATTGTTGAGGCAGTGGTGCTGTCAGACACTAAGAAGAGTGTGGAGGCAGTGATTCTGCCGCCAGACACGAAAATGAGTGTTAGCTGTGAACATTAAGATAAGTGTTGAGGCATTGCTGCCGTCAGAACACTAAGATGAGTGTGGATGCAGTGATTATGCAATCAGACATAAAGATGAGTGTTAGATATGAACACTAAGATGAGTGTTGAGGCATTGCTTCCAGCAGAACATTAAGATGATTGTGGAGGCAATGATTCTACCGTCAGACATGAAGATGAGTGTTATCTGTGAACACTAAGATGAATGTTGAGGTATTGATGCCGTCAGAACACTAAGATGATTATAATTTGAGTTTTGATATATGTGGAACAAGTTCAAAGAATTCAGCCATGGAAGTTCTGATGTAGTTTAAAAGTGGTAAATAAAGATTCATTACTCAGACTTGTGAAGATTGATTTTAAATTTAATTTCTAAAACTAAACGTATGAAAACTCAAATATTTTTTATAAAGTAGGGAGAAAAACTGAGACTAGGATTCCACTATTTTCCAATTTCAAAGTGATTAAGTTTAATCATGCAATTAAAACATTTTAATTTGATTCTAAATCATTGCAAAAATAGATTTTCAAAACAATAAATGTAGAACAAAAGCATGGAGCATCTAGGGACCTAAGCCGAGGCATGCACCATCTAACGGAATCACAATTTCTTAACAAAAATCTTTTAAATCAATATTTAATCAAGGCAATTAATCATAAATAAATTACATAAATTAATTAAATAATTACCACATATTTGTTGGAAAAGTAGCTTCCTCCGTAGCCTCACAGATGAAGTTTAGCTCCTCATTGTAATGGCAAAACCCTCAAAAATAGATTTCATAACTCAAATAATGCTTACAATGGGAATAGAAACGCTCTCAGGAATTTTGATACGCTTATAGCGTTACAATGAGTAGTTCTGTCCGTTACAGAAGAGATTAAAAGAGTATGGCAAAGAAGTACGGTTTCTGTCGCTGTTGGAAAAAGAACGGCTTTTATGACACTCTGAACGACAGTTCGTCTTTGTATTTTGTTCTTCGTGTTCTTCTTCAATGGCAGCAGCAGCAGAAAAATTCTTCGTCTGTGTGAGCTCTGATCTCTCCCTAAGCTTCACCAATCAATCTCTCCCCTCCCCTGGACCTCTATGGACTCTTATATATAGATTACAACCACAAAACAACCCCAAATTACGTCCAGAACTTCCTTAAATTCTTGGCAAAATTCTTCCCGTGAAAAGCAATTTTCTTTCCTGATTTCGGTTGATTTCGATTCTTGGACGCTACTAAGAGAAGAAATCGATATCATTCTCTTTTTAATTCCTTCCCAAACAACTCAGTTTCCTAACTTTAGGAGATTTCCATAAAAAAAAAAGTTTCCAAATTAAGCTTGAGTTTCCTGTTCACGTGAAGTATGAGAACTGTTTCCCGCCAACTTTTTCATTTGAAATTTGGGGTGTGGTTTCCCTTAACCAATGTGTGGGTGCCTTTAACATTTCTCCAAAAATACCTAAAAAGCAATAAAAAACAATAATAAATACAAAATCGAGTACCAACAATATTAAATAATTGCGATTAAATCAGACACAAAAATGTGTCTATCAAATACCCCCAAACTTATTATTTGCTAGTCCTCGAGCAAATATAATCTAGAAAATAAAATCCTAACTCACTTTCGCAGGAACTACATTTAGCATATGTAATAAGCCGTTAAACCCCTAGGTGTCCCTAGTGGACAAGTTTTGTCTCGTGAGGGTTTACAAGAGGTATACCCACAAAACCTGTACTCCAGATTTTAGCGACTCGTGAAAAATTAAGGATAGACACTAAACAAGCTATTTAGTTGGCTTACACAATTCTTCGGCTATGAGAATCATTACCCTATATGAGTCCAATTGTTGTACACGAGTGTTTACTCAAGCATACTAAAATTCATATGTAAGAAAACAGAGCTCTACTCAGATAATCGTTTAACCACAAGTCTCAGAATCTATCACAGTTCAATCACATGAAAAGATTTAGAAGATGGACATGGAAACTATGAAGGTTGCAAGTGTTGACTAAGGTGAACGGCGTTTCCCATATCTGTCTGAAGGTCATTGCCAGGATAAAACCTAATGAATTCGAGATCCGCACCCACTGTTCTTAACTCTAATATCAATTCAACTGGCTTATACTCGGGTTCCCATGGATCCTGCATTCCACGTTTGCTTAGGCGACGGAGACAGGGAGAACCCGCACAAATTTCTAACAATAATAATAATAATAATAATAATTTTTTTTTTTATATAGAACTAAAATATAATAATCGGGCTTGACCTCAAAACACTCTATTTCATCCCGACGCCGACAACAATTTGATACTGGGCCCCACCAAATCACTTAGAGAAACACAAATTTGCAAAAGTAAAAGCAGAAAGTGATATGGTAGTGATAGACTCCGAGATGTGGTGACAACTATCATGTTATTTATAACACCTGAACTCTGTTCTTTTATGAATAGACCATTTCACTGGGCACACCAATTCCTATAGAAAAAGTGCTAAGTTTCCATCTACCTAGAATGGTTAGTGTCACCCTGAAGTGTTCACAAGTTTCTAAATTCTAAAGCTTTATTATTTCACTAAGAATTTCCCCAAACTTAAATCAAACAGTGTCCTAAATGTTTTAAAGAAGAATGATTAAGAGCATTAACAAGGAGAAACTGTTACCAATCGAAAGGAAAAGAGCTAAGGAAAGATATTACCGTGTTTCTTGAGCATGAACATGGGTTACCTCCCAAGAAGTGATAAGTTTAAAGACTTAGAAAGAATTAGTCACCTCATAAAATCATATAGTAATAGTCGGAACAGCTGTGGGTCATCTGAATGAAATAGTGCTATCATAAATAAGAGGAAACAACAATAGGCCAAAAAAATGAACAAACCGAGCACACCCTTATTTAGTTTTCTGTTTAAGACAACTACTTCTAGCTGTTTTTCAGGTTTAGGCTCTATAACAGGGTCTAGATAAAATATTTTCATGGGCTGGATCTCCTTGTAGACAGGATCAAAAGAATCGGGTTGTAGAGTCTGGAATAACTCAACTAAGAACTTAGAAGCACATGATAATAACCTGAATAATTGTGGATCCTTAAAGTCAATCAGATTTGACTCACAGAGTTGACTACTATGAAGGTGGTCATTCATAAACAAATGTGTCGATTCTAATTCCCTAAAGTAATTAGGTTTAGTCTCAAAACTTAATAACTGACACATTTGAAATTCTAACGTTCCCACATATGGACGAAAATATTTTGGTGGGAAAACAAAGTCAATCTTGGTATTACTGCCTAGGTAAACCACATCGACCAGAGGATGGGTTTCTAACAACTGAACTTCTTTCTGGACATCAACAGGTTCAGGGAATCTAGCTCGAAGATGATCTTGTAAAATGGTAGAGGTGCATATGTCAAGTCCCAAGTTAGGGACCTTTCTAAGATATAAAGCACATGGAGAATGATAGTCACCCCCAAACTTAAAGTTTTTAGTGTCTCTAGATAGACTCATCACACTTTCCCTATTTTCTAGATCGTCCGGTTCCCGAAAATTGTCAATTTCTTCTTCTAAATGATGATCAACTAGACATTCCTCTAATGTATCTTCTAATAAGGTATTTGGTAATGACTCCTGAACTAATGTTTCTATCATGTTTACCTCCTCCATGCACGTGTCACCTAACTCAGAAGGTTGCTTATTAATATGGAAAATATTTAGTTCAATAGTCATATCACCAAAAGACAAATTCATAATACCAGTTCGACAGTTAATGATCGCATTAGATGTAGCTAAAAACGGGTGACCTAATATCACAGGTATCTGATTCTCTGGGTCACGGACAGGTTGAGTATCAAGTCAATAAAATCTACTGGATAAATAAACTTATCTACCTCAATAAGAATATCCTCTATGATACCACGAGGAATTTTCACAGACCTATCATCTAATTGCAGTGTTATCTGAGTAGGTTTCAACTCACCAAGTCCTAGATGAAGGTACACATGGTACGGAAGTAAGTTCACACTGGCTCCTAAGTCAAGTAACGCTTTCTCAACACGGTAGTTACCTATTGTGCAAGAAATGGTTGGGGACCCTGGGTCTTTGTACTTAGGAGTTGTAGTATTCTGGAGAATTGAACTCACATGACTAGCTAAAAGGCTTTCTTTGGTACACTAAGCTTTCGCTTTCGCGTAAAAATATCCTTAAGAAACTTGGAATAAGAAGGAATCTGCCTAATTGCATCTAATAGCGGAAGGTTTATCGTGACTTGCCTAAAAACCTTCAGTATATCATTAAAGTTGGATTCCTCCCTAGTTGGTATTAGAAGTTGTGGGAATGGGGCTTTGGGAACAAAATCGGGTTCAGACGGAACCGCATTGGACTTTTTAGAGACTTTATCAGTCTCTTCAACTATAGGCTCGGAAGGGTGAACTACAACATGTTCACTATTGGGCGAGGTTACCTTATTGTCTACTACTCTACTACTCCTATGGGTTTTAATTGAATTCACATGGTTAGTAGATAACTCATGAACTCCTCTAGGGTTGGGTTGTAGTTGACTAGGGAACTTGCCTTTTTCTCTCAAAAACTCACTCAACTGACTAAACTGGTTTCTTAAATCATGGATAGCCTGTGAGTTATCTTCAACTATCTTCTTATTTTCTGCTAAATCTTGGTTGTTTTTTTTCTGAAACTTAGCAGAGTTATATGTTAGGAAAGCGAGAGACTCTTCTAAACTTATGATACTTTTGTCTAAAGAGTTCTGAAATTGTGCCGGTCCAGAAGAATTCTTAGTATAACCAAAACCTGGTGGACCCTGAGGGTTACTAGACTGACCTTGATTCTGGTCCTTAGACCAAGAAAAATTTGGATGGTTTCTCCAACCAGGGTTATAGCTTTCTGAATATGAATCAAACTTCTGACGGTTATCATATCTAGTGTTATTATAAAGAGCATGGGATTGCTCTTCAACAGTCTGTCCTTCCCAAAATGGCTTGGGCTCTATTCCTCGACTAGATTGACTTAATTCTAAGGCTTTTAACCTTTTCACTATAAAGGCATATTTGGCATCTGATTCAAGACTTTCATCTACCCTATTGACATTACTTCTACTCATAAGAGTTTTTCTAGGGGGTTCCTTACTACATTCCCATTGATGGGTCTTATAACCAATCTCATGCAAAAATTTCATCGCCTCAGTAACATCTTTACTATCAAAACTTCTTGTACACAATGACTCAACTATGATGGTTGTTGGATAATCTAGCCCTTCATAAACGATTTGGACCAGTCTTTGGTCTTCTAAACCATGTTGGGGAAATTGTGTTATTAATTCATTGAACCTTTCTACATAGGTGTACAAAGACTCTCCTTCGTTTTTTCCCAAATGTGGAAATATCTTGCCTAAGTTTGGCCTTGTCTCTCAGGAAAAAGGGAAATAACCTAAGTTTCAAAGCTTCATCAGACATGTTGTGAATTTTTAGGGTACTACATATTTCTTCAAAATCCCTAATGTGAAAGTAAGGGTTTTCATTTTCTTTCCCTAAGAAGAGCGGGAGCATCTGTATGGTCCCAGGTTTCAACTCATAGTTGGCTTGAGTTTCAGCCAACTTGATACATGAGGGACGAGCAGTCCTAATAGGATTCAACAAAGATTTCAAGGTTGTCATTTCTGACACAACTGAAAAATTAGGAATAACTTCCTCACTAAGAGACAAATTCTCAAAACTAAAGTTTCCAAAGATAAGGCTCTCAAAAGAAGGGTTTCCTAAATTCTCACTTTCAGCGACAAAGTTTCTATTCTCGCCGCTGATCAAACGGCCAACAGAATCTCTTCTCCAGGCACGCTCAATGGGCATGCAATAACTCCTAATCAGAAGGGAATTCTAAACAAACACAAAGAAAGGTCGACTCAACCAAATCAAACCTATTGATTCTAGCAAACAAAAAGCATGATGGCTCCACTTAGATTGTTTTCTAGACCAGCTTCTATTCTTTCGAAAGGCAACTAGTTAGAGTTTTAGCAAACCTCTTAGGACGATCCGAATTAGATTAAGTCGAAGAAAAACAGGATAAGCTCTAAGGAGCTTTGATAACCTTACCTCTTTGGCAACGTTTCCCTGGGTTACAAGGCGGCGCTAATCAACTTAAAATAATCTTTTCGAACTTCGAGTTAGGCTAACAAAGCAACCAATACAATCCTTTTGAATGATTTTCCAATAAGCTCGATACCCTATCGGTCTTCTTTCTAGTCAAATTTTAAGGATTAGGTTCGCGTTAGGTAACGTGTTCCTAAGGCGGGCAAGAAGGAAATGGTGATGAAATCCGGGTCCTTATCTTGTATGGCCAGTTCTTGCCCTTTACTAGAAAAGTAAGTCGTTTTCAGTTCCTCAGCATATATGCATACGAAGGAATACAGTAAACCAACTTGCAGGGGATTCATGGGTTGATCGAGTCTTACCTCCCGTACCAGACGGGCGATGAATCGATTGAAGTCGACTCGGGCCACCAACTCCTGGTGCGAACCCGAGGGGCCGAGACAATATCGTAATTGTCGTCCTTCCCTGTGCAATTTATATTTAATACTACCCTTCCGTAGGGTTAAAAATAATAATAAAGTCCAAAAAGTCCAAAGTCCAAAGAGAAGTGTCCAAAAATAAAAACAAATACATAAAAAATTAAAATCCTAATACAGCTTTCTAAAAATAAAAAATAAAAATAAAATCTAATTAAAATCTAATTTAAGAAAAAAAATCTTCTTCTTCTTTTTCATTCTTTTAAGCTTTACTTTGAACTCCAAGTCTTTAGCTTTAATTCCAAATCTTTAACTTTAATTCCAAAACTTTGGCTCACTTTCCTTTCGATCCAAAATCCAAAACCTGCAGCAAAAAGAGAAATACCAAAAGAAACGTAAAATAGAACAAAGTAAAAATAAAAATAAAAATAAAAATCTAACTAAACTAATTAACCTAAAAAAAATAATCTAAAAAAAATTCTAAAAACAAGTTCCCGGCAGCGGCGCCAAAAATTGATGTAGTTTAAAAGTGGTAAATAAAGATTCGTTACTCAGACTTGAAGATTGATTTTAAATTTAATTTCTAAAACTAAAAGTATGAAAACTCAAATATTTTTTATAAAGTAGGGAGAAAAACTGAGACTAGGAATCCACTATTTTCCAATTTCAAGATGATTAAGTTTAATCATACAATTAAAACATTTTAATTTGATTCTAAATCATTGCAAAAATAGATTTTCAAAACAACAACTATATAACAAAATCATAGAGCATCTAGGGACCTAAGCCGAGGCATGCACCATCTAACGGAATCACAATTGCTTAACAAAAATCTTTTAAATCAATTTTTAATCAAGGCAATTAATCATAAATAAATTGCATAAATTAATTAAATAATTACCACATATTTGTTGGAAAAGTAGCTTCCTCCGTAGCCTCAGAGATGAAGTTTAGCTCCTCATTGTAATGGCCCACCTCTTCTAGTGCTGTGACTAGCAGTTCTCCGTAGCTCTAGCTTCGTAGCTTTGGTAGCTTCGTGACCTTGGTTGACTTTATTGCTTTTGTCTCCTTTGTTAATTTGACACATTTGTGCTAGAAGCTGGCTAGGGCTTACTAAAGCCTGCATTTGTTGTTGCCAAGGGCTATTGCCTATATGCTATTATTATTTATATTTTGCTAATGTCGTGGCCATAACTTTAACCTATGGTTTCTCAGTTTTATGAGATTTAATTGTTAGCATTTATGCTTAACCTTTGTGCAGTGCATACAGAACATATTCACGCGATTCAACCGTGCAAGTTTGCAACTTGAGATAATGTTTGATGCGATTCTGTAATTAAATGGTATGATGTATTTAGTAGGACATTTATTCGAGAATAATGTAAGATCTTAGAATGACCATTGTGCCCTTTTCGCTCGACTTTTTGGTAAAATGACTATTTTACCTCTGGTCCAAATCTTGATGAATACGGCTTTTCACCTCTAATTATAAAATGGTCATTTTCCCCCTTGATATATAAAATGATTATTTTACCCTTGGTCTGAAAAATTACCAAATTGAGTGTTTTATCCTTTATCAAAAAGCCACTATCAACACTAGGATACATGTATATGACTATACAAGGGTATGATTCATACCTGGTCGGCACGAGCTATTTCACATTGTCTTTAGCTAAATTCCCCACCATCGTGTAACATCGATGGATAGTTTTTATTGTATTTCATGTATTTGAGTATTCCCCTTAAAATAAAAAGGTATCATACACCTAATACTAAATTATTTTATGTGGCGCTAATTTAATTTTTTTTATTTAATATATATTATCGGTTGTGTCTGGGGTAATTTAATAAAACGTTGGTTGTTTAGTCTTTAGTGTGCTTAAGGTGCAATCAAATCTAACACTGTATATTTATTTTTATTTAAAATCTAAAAATGTGTGTGTCATTGTTTATGAAACCTGGTTATTCTAAAATGTATATCATTCGGTATCATACGCTAATTATAAGTTAATAGATAAGGCCATGAAATCACGAATATGTGGTATAAATATTACCTGAATTTGTAATTCCATGTTTCTCAAATTTATTTATTTCCCTATAATTTTAAAAATTATTTAAATAAGAGAGATTAAAAATATTATTAGCTCTAATTTAGAAATTCTTAGTCTGATTTCATCATTAACCCTAACACCCTTTACAAATCTAACCATTGTTTTCTTCTCCTTCGTATAAGGAAGTTTTGTAATCCAAACATATCCATCCTCTCATTAGTATAAATTATTTAATTTTATTTGATCATCAATATATAAGGATTATTAAATATAGGCTAAACTCCTTTAATCCAAATATATTGAATTTTTAATGGTGATATCATGAGGGTTATCCCTATGCGGAGTTGATTAAAGTAAATATTTGACATAACTGAAAATATTACGGATATTGTACTTATTAATCCAAAATTATATTACGGGTAATCAATCCAATTCTTCACCACTAATATTGATTTTGATTTTTTTTAAAATAAATTCATGGGATCTTCAAAATCATTGTTAAGGATTATATATTTGAATATTAATTTTTTTTATAATTGTAATATGGAGAATATACTTCTCATCAAAACTAATTAACAGTAAAGGTATTTATCTAATTAATTCGAACTTAATAACATATTATTTGTGCTTGATATTTTTTATGTTTGTGCTTAACAGATATTATTTTGATCATGTTTAAATGAACATATATTTGTATCTCTCAGGTATGTTCAAATATATTACGGTTGGCTACAATTACATATAATATTTCTATTATAATTTATTTAAATCTCTTCACCCAAATTTATGTTGAAATTTATTGATGATTTTTTCCGTTTCTCTATTAAATTTTGTGGTATCTTCAAAATCATTATTCAGTATTATTTATTTGAATATAAATTTTATCGTAATTGTAATATCGAAAATTTAATTCTCATCAATAGTAATTAATATTATGGGTATCTTTTTTATTAATTAAAATATAAGTTTCATATGTTATATAAGAAGTGTTTTATGTACCTCCTTCCAAATCTAATAGGTATATTTCGAGGTTCTATATCTTACTTTGGCACCGTGTCCAAACGCCGGAAAATCGGAGGTAAACCATGTTTACGTTTCCCCTTCTAATTTTTTTGTTTTAAATATTTTTAATCAGATTAGTTGATCGATGTTTTATTTAATGTGATTAGGTGGTCATTTTTTCGTCGGATGATGACGGAGGACGTTACTGATATACAAACATTTTATATGTTTTTTTAGCATGATGATACTTCCTCTTTACGTAATACCAACCGAAGGGTCTCACGATGGAGAGTTTCGGAAGGAGGGATGCAACTTCAGAAGATGCCACAGCCAGTACCACATTACCTTTCGTTCTGCAACTCGTGGCTATAGTGTTGTATAGGAATTGTTGATATGCCTTGAATCAGTTGTTGGTCGGAATACTACAGGGAGTCCGAGGGGCAAAGCCCCTCGGCGGTGGTCTCGCTGGATTTGTTTTCCGTTTTCTAGTCGAATTAGGGTTTATTTCTTTGCCCTATATATATACATACGTTGTACCTAGAATATGTATCTGAATATTCTGCTCTATAATAAAATTCTATTTTCTCTGTTGTGGATGTAGCTAACGTAACAGTTAGTGAACCACGTAAATCTCTGTGTCTCGATCTTTATTATTGTTCTCGTTCGATTTCTCGTTACAACATAAATGTTTATGTTCACTAATTAGGTTTAGCGTTGGCCAAGTGTATTTACATTTCACAAAACTCTTCGTCGCTCCTCTCTTCTAATATTTCTATTTCACCTTCAAAAGCTTCATTATCATTCTCCATAGTTCCGATCCCCATACTTCCCATTGTGGAAGATCCAACCTGCATAACCAAAGGATTATTGTAACAATTTCACCACCTATGTTTGTGGTTGAAATGAGTGAGGTTTCTGTCTCCTAAGTAACCCGTACCTGGTTTGATGACGAATTTTCTTTTCTTTTTCTGGTATGCTATTGGGGGAAATTTAGTGTCAGTTGATAGAAAACCACAGTTCAATGTTATTTTAATTTATATAAACGTGATACTGATATCCATTATCTGTAACCAATCCACCCATTTTATTGCCGTATTTTCATGTCTGCATTGACTGTTCATTTGCTTCTGCAGGGGTTCGAGTTCTCTGCGCCTCCTCTGGGCCAACATCAGGTTCTGTAGAGAAACTGAGTTACCTTAGTTCAAAGTACCATTGTTTACTCTAAAACTTATTGAAAAGAAGCGTTCATTCATTTACTTCATTCGAATTCATTGCTTGCTGCTGTCGTTCCCGATTACGCCTCCTTTGTTGTCCTAATTGACGTTTCTGCAATTTAAATTCTCTATTACATCAATGATATTTTAGAAAACGGAATATAAATATGGGTTACGTTTCCTTACATTCGGTGTCATCTGGAGCCTAAAAGGATCCATTCTGTAAGACTTAAAATTGATTATATATTTATCCCTTATTAAATTCTATGTAGGATCTAATAAGAAAGAGGAGAGAACAAACACGAAGTTAATAAAAGACTACATTGATAATAATCTGGTGTGTCTTACAAAGGTGATAACCAGTGCCTTTTATAAGCATCACAAACCTTAAGTCAATTTCCTAAAACTCTACGAATTATATAAGGATACTACTTCTAAACTTAAACCTAAGCCTAAACTATGAAACTTATTCAAACTAGGAAACTCATCATATATTGCCAAACTTCTAACAATATGGGACCAATCTTCACACGCCCCGTCACGTGTAAGGCCAGTCATTCGGCCTAACACGTGGACCAATATACGAGTGACCAGTCATTCGGTCAACACGCCCCCTCACGTGTAAGGCCAGTCATTCGGCCTAACACGTGGACCTATATACGAGTGACCAGTCATTCGGTCAACACGCCTCCTCACGTGTAAGGCCAGTCATTCGGCCTAACACGTGGATTTTCTCCTGTAATGTTAACTTCACGAACTCTTGAAGCTAACAATACCTGCGATGCAACTCCTTCTACACCACCTACTTCATCTGTAGCATTTTTTTTCTCACCTGCGATGCAACTCCTTCTGCACCACCTACTTCATCTGTAGGATTTTTCTTCTCACCTACTTCATCTGTAGGATTTTTCTAAACACCTACCTCATATGTAGGATTTTTATTTTCACTTACCTCATCTGCAAGATTTTTATTCTGATCTCATCTCAACCTCAGTTATACTTCTCTTTCCCTCCCTCAAGTTGGAGCACGGAACAGAGTGAAGTATTTTACTTGAAAGAAATTAGAGTTATTGACTTGTAGGATAGTGTCAGCCACAAATTATAGAAGTGCCCATGCTCGAATCCCGGTCGAAATTGGTTTCCAAAACTCTAAAGTATGCCAAAAATAGGGCAAAACTAGACCCTAGCCGTGTAAATTAGCTAAAGAGGCTAATCGGCTCAAGAAACTGAACCCAACCCACTTACGTTAGTGCTAATGGGCTCACCTGGGTGTAACAACCCAGCCAATTTCTTCACCACTTCTTCTTCCTCGACCTTTCTTCTCCGTCAATAGCCATCACCTTCTCTACCATCAACCACCAGAAATTGTCTTTCATCGACACCATAACTGCCATTAATGGCATCCAACAACAGCTCCATCAATCACCGATCAGCCATCTTCTATTCCCATGGACTTTAACATGGTATCAGAGCAGGATTGCCCATACGAGAGTTGGCCCAACGGTTACCTGATTGATTGTCCACGTGTTAGACCCAACGAGGCTACACGTGAGGGGCGTGTTGAGATTAGTCCCACATTGTATAGGAAAATAATGATCATGCAGTTTATAAGCCTTGGGTAACCCTAACTTTGTAAGCCGGTTTTCGAGGTTAATTAGGCCCGCAGACTTTAACATGGTATCAGAGTCAAACCCGTACGAGAGTAAACCTAACAGCTATCCGTACATACAATGGTCCACGTGTTAGAGGCCCGCAGAGAGTTCCCTACACGTGAGGGGGCGTGTGAAGGATAATAATCTCACATTGCTATTATCCCCGTAATGAACTTAAAAAATAATATGAAAGGACGACTCCACTTATTGCCAATTAGTTTTGAGTTGAATGCCCGCAGACTTTAACATCCCTGTTTCGATACTGTTAGCATTGTCTCCTGTGAGTCTTCTATTAGTGAAATCCCCTTCTTATGTGCATTCAAATTTACATACTGTAATTGATTTTCACCTCCTCTAGTTTCTTGTAGCAGCCTAAGGTTGAAATTACACAATCCTACAATAGATATCTATACCAACGGTTTCTTCTAAATGGTTTTCCTTCTTCTTACAATAGTCCACCCAGTAAAATGAAGTCATTGATAATCAAATCACTAACCCAGTTAGAAATAATATTAAGATCACTATGTTGTTAATTAATTGATTATCTGCGGTAACCGATATTATTGTATCAGGTGTATGAACGGTCCGTTGCCTGGTAACCTAATTCTCCTAATGCATTAGAGTATTTTCTTCCAAATCTGGGCCTAACCTGTAAACCGGGCCTTGGCCAACGGCTGATTCATACACTGTTGTTCATACCTCACATAACAAATGTTTTCATGTATTCTTTTTACATGTTCATAATTCTCAAGGTGGAAATAAGTATTCTATCTGGGTCCGTATGCGATTTGTAGGTCCACCTATGCAGCTTAAATATTTTGTACCTCTAGTCATAGAGGATGTTATTTTTATTATCCAACATATTCGTTTTTTGCCATAAAAAAATAAGAATGAATGACATAATTTCTACATGTTCTACTTGTATGCCATAATTTCTAGCTCTGTTACTTGTAAAACATCATCTTTACAACTCGAGTAGAGCCAGAACAAAATGAGAAACTTATTTTTTCTTGGGGACGCCAAAGGTTTAGTTTAGTAAAATTCTGCAATTTTAGTATACGTTGTTGTTATGGGGTATTTGTTCAAAAATTAAATGAGGAGTTATTAACACTCCGCTACTATCAACCCATCCACATTCAGCTACTATCAATTTTATTTTTAAGGACGTAATAGTTCAACCCTTAAACTATCAGCAACTTTATACAAATCTCTACTCCCAGCAAACCATAAAGAACATATTACACGCCTACTGCATCCATAGTAGCGCAAGGTAGATAGGGTGCAATAAAACATGACCAGGAAGTAGGAACAACCAAATTCAACTTAGTCGTCCGTTCAGATGTGATCGACATTACCGCAAACAGTATATGTCGTTCAATGTTTTCTTTTTTAGCTCATCCATATTAGTTTACTACAGTACTGCGGTCCATTACGGATTGCATCATTCAGGCGACCATTTATCCTGATCGCATAAAAAATAAGCGGGTCGAAGCATTGTTATTCTTATTGTTTATTTTTTTTTAATCTTTCTTTGTCCCCGATCGAGAAGATATATGTCATTGCATGATGATCATTGTTCGTGCATCAAAAATTCACTTCAGTGTCTCGGCTGTGCTTCTCAATTGTTGATCACCATGCATTGTTATTGGTTTATAAATTCCTTAATGATAAAGAAATGGTATGCTGGTTTTCAAAAGAAATGAATCTAAATGTAATAGATTAATATAGGAAATAGAAAACAGCATAATTACGGGAGATTTCTATTGATAACATATTGTCGCAATAACATAACGTGGTAGTGGAAAATCTGTTAGAATTAAAAATGAATTTATTGCTTATTTACAAAAACAAAAATATTTTGTTATAAAAATTATCTTGATGGGACCAAAGGGTCATTAGCCTATATTGTGTGTAGAAATAAAAAATCCATTTTTCACTTCTATGTGAATGAGAAACCTTTGGTTTGTCCCGCATGGGATAAACCAAGGATGAAGTCTATCTAATTACCACGAAAGTTATTTCTAAGGGAAAAACATGTGGATTGGATATAGACTAAGGGAATGGGCTAGTGGGCAAATTCACAAATGTGCGGTGCTTCGCACCGAAGCACGCACGCGGGCTTGTGGAGCTTGCGTGTGTTTTTTGTGTGTGTTTTGCGTGAGCTGGCGTGAGCCGTCGTATGCTTGGCGTGAGCCGGCGTGTGCCCAGCGTGTGCCTATCAAGAGTTAATGGTTTTATTTTAAATTCATATAATAAATATTAAAACTGTTTCATTATTTATGTGAATTAAAGAAACCGTTTTATTATTTATGTGAATTAATGAGAATTAAATTAAAAGATTTTTCATAAATACAATTTAATTCTCTTCTCTCAAATTTGTCTATAAAAGAAAAAGAATTTTCATTTTCAACTTACCCCAGACGCAGCTACTATCCTGTCGTCTTTTCCCCTCTTCTCGCTTTGTTGTGCGCACTAGATTTAATATTTATCTTATTCTTCTGTTAAGTTCACAATGGGCCGACGAGTCTTGCTAACTGGGTTGGTATCAGGAGGTTTTATCCTGGATTCGATTTTGTCAAATTTTAAAGGTATAGCAACACTTTTCTAAAGTGTACCTGGCAAATATCGAGTTAAGGGCAGTCTGTTGAACAGGCGACTCCTCCTCTCTGTGCTTTGTGTGATTGTAATATTTGCGTTAACGTTAACAATTGTGAAGCTTCTGGTTTTTGGTTTGTTTTTCTGTTACAGGAATAATTTTCTCCAACAAAATCTACTGCAACTACACCATGTAGCATATGGGTAGATGATACAGATAACTAAATGATCTATGGAAAACCTAACATAGCAAACTGATACTGTTTAAAATTTATTATCTCCCAAATTCTTAAACTTCGCCATCATTCAATAAATATGGTACCATTATCTTCCACACTTCCTTGGGTTGGTTTGATATGTCCGGCAGATAATCATAGGCGTCTTGTTTTGGCAATCTTGCACAGATTCTTGATCTTAAGACCTCCAAATGGCAGGTGTGGGTTATTAATTTTCCCACCTGGTAGGTAGGAATCTCATCTATATACCCGTGGTGGTCTTTTTTGCTGTGATCTCGTAATCTATAGGTGTCTTAAAGATAGTCAGAAATGCTTGTTGGATCGCATCTCGACCGTATTCCTGCATTCACAAAATAGACCATGATGATTCAGACTCTTTTCTGTTATTTAAAAAATTAAATGTTTTTCATATAGGTTTATGCCCACCTCTTCTAATAGGATAAGATGTTTTTGCTGTGCATTTCAAAACCCTTCTGATCTTATAGTCAGATGCCTCCAAAATAGCCGACCCTATAGTGTCTTCAACAATCAACCGGATCCAGAATCTGGATGGACATTTTAGTGTCCATTAGTTTTTTTTATGATTAAAAATGTCATATTACATAACAGATGTTTCCATTTATTTGCTTTTTATACCTTGGTATGGATTCTTCAATAACCATCTCACACATACTGCACCATGCATCTTTGTCATTCGCCGGTACTTGATGGGTGCACCTGTCACAGCTTAAGCAGTATCATTCGTTGACATTGATTATCTGAGATACAGTAGCTCGGCACATTGTCCTGAACATGTGCTGCCAATATCAAGGAAACTATCATTCCTTAGTTGTTATTCTGAAATAAGACAAATGTTATGAAAGCTGTAGTTTGGTTCAATGATTCTAAAATGTAAAGTACATACGCTATTATTTTCCTCCCAGTTCTTTTCCAATAACTGATTGATGTTTTTTCTATGCTCGGTATAGCCATTTTGTCGTTCTCGGGAGATCATGTCTTTGCTCCTCGAAACTATTTTAAATTGCTGCGCTTGGACAGTCAGGTAAAGTTTGAGATGAAACACAATTTTACAAAATGAGATATACATCATTAAAACGTCTCCAAACGATAAATTTTAAATTTAATCCACAAACCTCTTTTAGCATCATATCAGCATATGGCACAGAGCTATCCTTATGGGACACTTTTATGCTAGACACCGTGAACACAGGTTTGCCATTATTGCTATATGTGTTTCCGCTACATACTCCGAATTCAATTTCATTGTGCAAGACTTCATACAGTACCTCAAATACATGCACCGGGGAGAGGACCTGATTTGAGATAAATACTGTGTCATTTGTTTATTTATTGTACGTATCACTATAGGCAACTATATATGTGTGGTTTCAACTATAAATTTAACGTTATGTATGTCGCGATGTATTGTTACTCACTCTATTAATGGTGATAAGTGTATCAACGGTGCAGCGGATCAAATGTTCGGCGGCTTCTCCTTTGGCCACGAACTTAGCATTGCCAGTCAAATCTGGATTCCATTACCAACTTAAATCTAGTTGCAGGTAAAAACCAATTCAGTTGAATTTATTTTGCACAATTGTATTTGTGGGAAACATTAATTTGAAACCAATTTTAATCAACTTACCTCTTTGTTGGTCTACAGATCTCGTTGCACACTAACAGCGTGTCCAATATGTTAGTCTGGGGCGTGAAACCAATTTGCAGCTGCATTTTGGACAAACAATTGAAAGCCAGTCATCGTCAAAGCTGATAATTTTTGCTTTTGTGGTGCAAAATGTTACTGCCTTGCTATGATAGGTATCGATACATTAGTCCGGTGTATAACGAATGTATTCTCACACGAAGCTATTTAAATTGTGAAAAAAATTATCTTCATGTTACCTGCAGATTCTCGTGACCATAGTTTTCAATCAGCTGTTCGACAGTTTTTGTTTGCAAAGAATTTCCAACAGCTGCCGAGAACCCACGTTCGGTATCTGCATAAATATCATGGTGCGTTAAATTTAAATATGTTACTTATAACGATGCGGTCCATTTTACATGAATTAATATACATACATGTATTAGATCCTGCTCCAGTTCGCACCCTCACACGTAGAGTAGCAGAGATTCCCTTCTTTGCTGTAACATTGCATCTGATTTGGTTGGCCATTGATACTGTCTGTAAAAAATGGTTAAAAAAAAGTTAATACTTACCACAGCAAGCTGCAGTTTTGTATAAAAGCCACAGATTAAGAACATTACATTTTTTCCTTCCTCGCTAATGATGTGAAAAGGTTCTGTTGGAGAAAATGAATTTGAAATGATTTGTTAAAATTAAAATAGTTAGTCTTGGTAGAATGAATTTTAGAACTAATGGGTCACTAAGAGACACTAGCTTATTTATTGGGTGGAAACATCATTTTCATTTTCACTATTTTGTGAATAAAAACCTTTAGTTAGTCCCACATTGGACAAATTAGAGATGTGTTCTCCCTTTATTACCACAAAATTTGCAACTAAGGGAGGGCCCTTAGAGTTTAGAAGTTTTTGTGGTTGAGGGAGGAGTAAGGCAATGGGCTAGTTGATTAACACTTGTTTTTCACACATGTGCGGTGCTTCGCACCGAAGCACGCACGCGGGTTCGCGGGCTTGCGGTGCTTACGTGTGTCCTATCGTGGGTTTTTTGTATTCATTGGGTTGAGGTACCCCCTTAAGTACCTTCTCTTTTCAAAGAATTTTCTCATATCCGATCAAAAAAAAAAATACGTGATTAATACAAAATTAATTCAAATTTATTTTCATTAATTCGAATTTAATTGTCTCTCAAACTTCTGCCTATAAAAGAAAATGATTTTCTTCATTTCAAACTACTCCAGAGCAGGCTATTATCCCTAACTCTTTTCCCCTCTTCTCGCTTTGTTTTGCGCACTTGTGTGTTTATTTCCCTTCAACTATAAATTGATGTTAAGTTCTAGAGGGTGACTAGTATTGTGCTTATACTAATCATAACGTGCAGTTCTTATCCTAGACACATCTCCTCTGTTTGGGGTATAACATCTCTCATTTTTGAGGAGTACCCGAGGACTATTGTGTTAAGGACAATTTGTTGAGCAGGTGGCTCTGTCCTAGTGTGTGCACCAACATCAGAGTGTTCGGATTTTTCTAACGTTAACAGTTTATTTTCTGTTTAGTTTTTTCCATTATTGCAGGAACAACAATCTTAACACAATAATACTTCTTCTATAAAAATGGAGACAAGAAAGATCACAGAGGAATCTTAGCAGGACTATCTTCCGGAATGATTCACGTTTAAGATAAGTTTTTGTTCCTCTATTTTAATTTGCCCAGTCAAATAGTGAAAATCTAACAAAAAAATTACGATTAGTATCACTATTACTTGATTATATACACTGTTAGAAAATCAACATGATGTTAATCTTCGATGGGCATAACTAATTTATGTTTGAATCATACTATAGTAACAAATGAAACGCAAGTTAATTAATTTATGTTTGAATCATACTATTCAGTAACAAACGAAATTTAAGTTAACTAATTTATGTTTGAAACGTAAGTTAATTGGACTCAAACGGAAAGTAAATAATGGAGTCAAACGTATGTTGTCATGAAAATATTAAAACGATTATTATAATGCAGAAATGAAAATAGAACAGTAACCGTAGCAATTTTCAAAGATATCCAGCATCTAAGAAACAGCTGCCAGGTGTTGCATGTTTAGTGAAGTAATAGGAGCATATCATTGGAGTACATTTGTGAATCCTGACATTATTGCGTCAACCGACGTCATTATGTTACGTTTTGATAATGCACTAAACCCGGACGGAGAAATCTGTTTCTCTGATGATGAACTATTCAATAAGAACCTATCTATAGTTGTAATTGGTGGTGGTTGGTGAACCAAATGAGGGTTCTTAGCTTCTCTATCTAAAACTACTCTAAAACCAGCTCCTAATTCATTACCTCTCCATCAAATTTGTTGTAAGAAAATCTTCTGATTAAAAACCAAATCATGGAAATTTGTGCTTGATTCTTGGTTTGTGTTTGTGCTTGGGTTTTTACCTTGTTCTTGCAGTAGAACACAGTGAAGAACTATGTAATGGAGTCTAGAGAGAAGTGTGGTTATAGCGAGAGAAAAGTTTGGTGATTAAGATGGATTATTGACCGTAGACTATGGAATGAGTCCGATGGGTGTAAATGAATATCGGCTGTAACGTCTGAGCTTCTCACTTGATAAAAATGTGGAGAAATTAGTGGGTTCGTTATTAAGCTCTACATTGACTAAATAATTCATATTTTAATTAAAATAATTAAATTTCAGTAACCAAAATATTGAGCTCTTTTGGTAGTTTTTTATGAAAAAAATTTAAGTCTAAATTATATTAGTAAGAGTAAATTTAGAGAAAATTTTATGGTCTTCAGGTATTAAATTTTAGTTTAATGCTGAATTAAATTGAAGGTGGATGTGATTAATGTCACTACCTTTCACTAATTAAGTTTTGGACTTTCTTTTATTTTCGTTAAAACTAATGATATTGCTTGGAACAAGCTCATGACTAGCTAGGTCATATTTGGTGGACGTGACTAATATTACTACGCCTAATAAACTGTGTATGCCCTAAATCCTTATAGTGTAGGGATAGAAAAATTTATCGCACGTGAAGCATTTCGAAGCTTAAACACAGTTTCCTAGTTTATGTGAAATCAGTTTAAACTATACGTGGTGAAAAATTGGTTTGTCGCATTTATAGATGACTGTACAAGGTACTGTCATAGTTATTTATTTAAAGGTAACGATGATGCCTTAGAAGCCTTTAAAATTTATAAACTAGAAGTTGAAAACCAAATGAGTACTACCATTAAAACTGTTAGGTCTGACCGTAGTGGTTAGTATGTAATCCCTATAGGAGATTTTTTGCATGAAACATGGTATTATTCATGAAGTAACCCCTCCTTATTCACCACAATCTAATGGTGTGGCTGAACGGAAAAACCGAACCCTTAAGGAGATGATGAATGCCATGTTAATTAGTTCAGGATTAC
>JAJJMC010002536.1:766851-793469 GCA_023531435.1 Papaver californicum | reverse complement strand
GTAATCCTGAACTAATTAACATGGCATTCATCATCTCCTTAAGGGTTTGGTTCTTCCGTTCATCCACATCATTAGATTGTGGTGAATAAGGAGGGGTTACTTCGTATATAATGCCGTGTTCTATGCAAAAATCTTCTATAGGAATTACATACTCACTACCACGGTCAGACCTAACATTTTTAATGGTAGTAATCATTTGGTTTTCATCTTCTAGTTTATACATCTTAAAGGCTTCTAAGGCATCATCATTACCTTTAAGTAAATATATGTGACAGTACCTCGTACAATCATCTATAAAAGTGACAAACCATTTCTTACCACCTCTAGTTTGAACTGATTTCATGTCAATTAGGTCTGAATGAATTAATTCTAAGGGTTTAGAATTTCTCTGAATATTTTTCCTATAAGTTTTTTAGCATATTTTGATTCTACGCATATTTTATATTTATGTTCATTATCAAAACTAAATTTGGGTATGCAGCCTATGCTAGCCAGTTTATTCATTGACTTATAGTTTACATGTCCAAGTCTACCATGCCAAACATTCAATGACACATAAACATAAGCAGAAGAATCAATTTTATTCATTTCAATAGAGGTTACGTTTAGTTTGTAGAGACCCTCTGTCTTATAACCCTTTCCTACATAATCCTTACCATTAGTGACAATAACTTTCCTAGATTCAAAAACAAGTTTAAAACCCTTATCATCTAAAACACCACAAGATACAAGATTTTTGCAAATGTCCGGAACATGAAGAACTTCATTCAATGTGAGAGTTTTTCCAGAAGTGAGCTTTTGCTCAACTTTTCCTTTTCCCGCAACCTGTGCTACGGATGAGTTACGTATGTAGAGTTTGTCCCCTTCCCCTACCTTCTGATATGAGGTGAAAAAATATCTCTGTTTCCACAGACATGCTTGGTAGCACCAGAGTCTACCCACCAGTCTCTCACATTGGTTACCAAATTGACTTCAGACACCGTGCTAGAAAACTCGTTCTTGTTGTTTTCAACCAAATTAGCATTGTTTTTCTTATTATTTAAATCCTTAAGTTTTCTACAGTGCATTGCCATATGGCTAGGAATTCCGCAAACATAACACGCTCCTTTAATTTTACCAATGCCAGATTTGGGTTTCTGTAACATACATTTCTTGTGATGACCATGCTTGCGTTTGCTGTTGTCGCCCTTTTGAGTATTGGAAGACTTGTGTTCAATCACATGAGCCTTGTTGGACATGTCCCTTGCGGAAGATACATTCTTGTCTTTGGAGCACAGTAATTCTTCTACTTGAATCTTCTTACCCAAGTAAACCATACTGACTTCACCAGTTTCATGTCTCAATCTTCGTTTGTATTCAAACCAAGAAGATGGTAATTTCTCAATCACAGCAGACACTTGAAACGTTTCATCTATCATCATATCTTCAGCAAGAATTTCATTGATAATACGCTGAAGTTCAAGGAATTGATCAACCACAGATTTGTCATTTGACATTTTGTATTCCAGGAACCTGGCTGCCAAAAACTTCTTACTTCCAGCAGTTTCAGCTTCATATTTTGCTTCTAAAGCAGCCCATAAATCAAAAGTAGTAAAGTTGTTTTTTGCATTATAAAAATCATACAGTGCATCTTCTAAACAATTCAGAATATGATTTTTAGCCATATAGTTCTGTCTAACCCAACTTTCCAATTCCCTTTCATTTCCAGCATCAATCAAAGTCTCATCAAAAGATTTCAGAATTAATTCATCTAACATATGAAAACTAAGAAAGAACAACATCTTAGATTGCCATCTTTTGAAATCTTTTCCACTGAATTTTTCTGGTCTGTCAACATCACTTTTACCCATTGTTACATAAGAAGTAAATATTGTGTTAAGATTGTTGGATCCGCAACAATAGAAAGCACTAAACAGAAGAAATTGTGAAGGTTAATGAAATTTCTGAATTTATACACACAATGGACAGAGTCACCGGCTCAGCAAATTGTCCTTAACACAATAGTCCGCGGGTACTCCTCAAGAATGAGAGATGCTATACCCCTACAACGGAGATGTTTCCAGGATAGAACTGCCAGTTATGACTAATATAAGCACCATACGAGTCACCCTTAAACGAAATCAACAGAAATTTAGATGGAAGGGAAATAAACAAGCAGTGTGCAAAACAAAGCAAGAAGAGGGGAAAAGAAGACAGGATAGTAGCTGCTTCTGGAGTGAATTGAAATGAAGAAAGTCGTTTTGCTTCTGGAGTGAATTGAAATGAAGAAAGTCGTTTTTCTTTTATAGGTAGAAGAAGAGAATAGATTTAATGTCAATTGAATAAGAATCAATTCCGTGCATGAAGCACGCACTTAAATTTGAAACAGAATTAAAACGGTCAAGAATAATTCAATCTTTAATTCAGCTTAAATCTCGTCAGGTCAGACGCCCCACATTAAAACAAAATTTTTTATTTTAGTTTTAAATTCATTAAGGAAATAATTTGAAAATATATTCCGTTCAAAAAGGTAAGCCTTGGTTGGCCCGCAGCCTCAGCCACGCCCGCACCCGCAAGCCTTGGTATACCCACAGGCTCAGTCACCCCCGCACCTGCAAGCCTTGGCCCCGAACCCGAGCCCGACCGAGCGTGCGTTCTACGGTGCGAAGCACCGCGCGTGTGTGTAAAGTATGGTTGCACCAACTAGCCCATAGCCTTAGTCCTCTCCCAACCACAAAATAGTCTAAACCCCTAAGGGTCCTCCCTTAGATGCAACTTTTTAAGTAATAAGGAGAGGAATCATTCTTAGTTTCTCCAATGTGGGACTAAAGGATCATTCACAAAAATGAAAATGAGCTAGTTGCCTTAGTGACCTCTTGGTCCTAAGATCCATTCTCACCAAAACTAAAAACAAAACATTTAAGTTCATTTTCTCTAACCGATATCATTGTGATGAGAATGTGACTCATACAAACTCTAATGGCAGCATTTTAGTAACCTCTAACATTTAATGATTTACCATTAAATAAAAATTTAAACAAAGCATCACAAAATAATAGGGATGATGGCCTGTGTGTGTCTGTTGCAGCGCCAACGCTGTGGGCCGTAATACTGCAAGTGGAACGACGGCAACACGTTCTACTTTACTGTTACCACGTAACAGTGAGCAAACCCTGCAGTTGCACTGCAGCTAAGACAATTTATGAAGAGAAAATGTATCATTTACATCTATTCCATATCCTTCCTTTAGTAAGCCAGGAAAAAAATATATCGCTTATTAAGAATGTAGTTGAGGGACTTTTGGTCGCTAGCCTACACTTAAAATATTTAAGCTAGTCAACATGGCAGCAGTGGGTAAAACTATATTTGGTGGTGATAACAAAAACAATAAATTAAACACAACAAATGGGATTGCAGTTTTGCCAACAGGTAGGGTCTATAATAGTTGTTCGGCTTGTTACTAATAAACGTTGAAAAAATCATATATCCAATTTTGACAATGAGCTGAAAATACTACTTGTCAGTTTTATTCCTATATCTTCTGGTGTAATTTTAAACGAAATATGTATCTATGTCATTCTGAAATCCTAAAATCTATCCTTATAAAACAGGAGTGTTTTTTCGGGTGTCAAAATCTAGTATAAAATTGGCAATGTTTGTATTTGCTACGTGTAACCATGGTATCAATATTTGTTAAACATTAAAAATTTGGTGAAACATCAAACGTTGGGAAATTTGGCTTTGTTAAAAAAATGGTGGTGGAGGTTTGGCTTAGAGAAGGATGCTTTGTAGAGGAAGATTGTAGTTGAAAAATTTGTTGAAACATCAAACGGGGTTGGGAAACTCTCTAACCTAAAGGTTCAAAAGGAGGTAGCCTTTGGTATAACATCTACAAAGAGTTAGAAGATTTCAGTAAACATATCAAATTCAAGGCTGGTGGTGAGGAAACTAGATTTTGGGAAGATGTTTGGATAAGGGATAAAAAACTATGTGATATGTTTCCTTTGGCTTATGAAGCCTCAAGGAACAAGGAGCTCGTGGTAGCACGCATGTTCGATGTAGTTGACGGTGAGATAGTTTGGAAATTTATGGCTAGACAAAGGTATTCTCAAACCATCTCAAATGAAGTCTCAAGCATTTCAATTATTCTATCTTCTTTCTCTTTTCAAGAAGGAGTTTCGGATACTCGTGTTTGGGACGGGAATATCAATGGTCAATATACGGTTAAAGATGGCATGAAGGTCGGAGAGGAACAAGCAACGCCAACTTTCACTATAGATGTTGTGTGGAGCCGGAATTACCCATGCAAAATCAACTTTTTTCTTTGGCTCCTTGCTCATGATAGGGTAATGACAAAAGAAAAGCTCATAAGGAGGGGCATGGAGGTTTCTAGCCTTTGTTTCTTTTGTGGCGAAATTGTCGAGACAAGTGAGCATCTTTTTTATGATTGTTGGAGGATTCGAAAGATTTGGGATTACTTTAGTGAAGGGTCGAGAAATAATTGGAGTTATAACTCCAATGTATTCATAAACGTAAATTCTTGGAAGCTCAATTGGGGTGACGATCGCCTTAGTCAAATTTGGAACAACATCCTGGTTGCTATTTGGTGGAGCATTTGGAGGGAGCGCAATGCAAGAGTTTTCGCAAACAAAAGAAAAAGATTGGAAAGTATAATTAGAAGCGTTAAAATTCAAGCTTTCTTTTGGGCCGAATCGAACACAAAAATGCTAGGTCTAACCGCCAATATGGTTATAGCTCTTTGGGACTCACTATTTCGGCCCCATTGATGTGTGTCTTCTGTTTTTATTTTCATGTTTTTCTTCTTTCTTTCTTTGTTCCTCTTAGTTAGTTTTTGTTAGTGTTCATTGGGTTGATGTACCCCCTAAGTACCTTCTTTTTTTCAATGAATTTCCTCTTGACCGATCAAAAAAAACAAAAAAAAAGTTGTCTAGAAATCAATCGTATTTTTTTCATTTGTCAATTCTTTCCTGTGTTTATTTATACATATCAGAAAAAGCAACGAGACTATTTGTCTATGACAATGTTCTACAAATTATATATCTTGGATTCAAAAAGATATTATTCAAAACTATTGTTGACATAATCCCGAAAAACATAACTGGGTTCTTCTCTAAGTAACCACCTGATAAATAGAGCATACCTGTTTTCTAGTCTTTAACAAAAAGCCGAACATGGACAGCATTAAATAAAGACATTTTAAAAAAAAAGGGTATTGTGCGAGTTAAATCTATGGCAGACGCAGTCGGTGACTTAGAAGTCATGCTTCATCTCCGTGATCCTCCGTCTCAATATCTTCATTGATACGGGACTTCTTCACGGGTGGTAAATCAGCATTCTCCGAGTTGCCTTCATCTTTAACGGTGGTGAGAACATCGTTGTGCGATTTGGAATAAACTCCGGTGATGGTAAAGCTGGTTGCTGCTATGTGTTTTATTTTGAATGAGCTGAGAGTAATCTGGAAATAAACAGGTTTATGAAGTATCTGTGAGAATCCAGCAACCAAAGCCGCTCTTGCATTTTCCTGGGATGTTCAGAGCGAGAAAAGAATATAAATATTAATGCGATTATTCAGAGTAATATACAACAGATTATGTCTATGTATAGACGGCTGTTAACTGAAATTTGGGTGATCTCTCCACCTTGGATTATAAGTGTTGGAATAAGGATCATACCGTTGTCTATGTTGATTTGGGAATACTGCATTTACCTGTTCGGCTTCTTCTTCATAAGAGGGGATGATCACTGCTGCCATTTGTTGCATCATCTTCTTCATATTACCAATTCAATGCTCTAAATGCGGTGAAGAAATAACCTCGTTAACCCTCTTGATGAGTGGTTCTGACCCACGACTTGAGAATTGTTGAGAGTTTGCTGCCATGTTCTCAATTAACTCTCTAGCTTGAGCTATTGTTTGTTCACTAATGCACCATCACCTGCAGCATCGAGAAGATTTCCATCACTTGCTTGAAGACCCTCATAGAAGTACTGGATGATAAATAAATCACTGAATTGATGATATGAGCAGCTATCCACCAATATCTTGTAACGTTCCCAGCATTCATACAATATCTCTCCTGCCATCTGCTTAATGCCACAAATTTCTTTACGAATGTGAGTCGCCTTTGATGCAGGAAAGTATCTCTCTAAAAAGAGTTTCTTCATACCATTCCAAGTTGTGACACTACCAGAAGGTAAATAGTATAACCATTCGTTAGCAGTATCCATCGGGGAGAATGGAAAAGCTCGTAACATGACTCCATTAGCACCAGTCTCTGCTGGTAGCATGGCTATGACTATGTTATGGAAATCCATCAAATGTTTATTCGGATCTTCATTAATCATCGCATGAAACTTTGGGAGTTCTCGAATCAACCCTGGCTTGATCTTGAATGTAGATGTCGTTTGAATACACCATTGTTGTGTATCTAACTTGCGAGAAGCTAAGTCTTTGAGTGTACGATTTGTATCACCCATTGTTTCTTGTTCTTCCTCTACGTCTGAATTTGCGAATTCACTTAACGATGTACTTGGAGGAAGTGGAGTGTTCACTGCTCGAATGAAATCTTTTAAAAACTAGAAATAAGAAATCAAAAACAAAATAACAATTCACTATGCGTCCACCGCAGCAGCGCCAAAATTTGGTTGGTTGTCAGCCAAGCAAAATTAATTCAACTTCTTACTTCACTAATATAGATTGGAGTATAGTAATAAGAACAAGTTCGTTCCCACAGAGAGGCAGGTGATTGTTAAATACTTTCGATTACTTATGTAAACAGGGGGGTTTCAGTTGTGATTATAACTAAATTATACTAAAACAAATAGATTAAAACGAATATCAGAGATAAATAACACTGGGTAGAGAGTTCATCTTCCATCTTCCAACATGTTATCAACTAAATCATACTCAACATTCATACACTCCCACTATCAATAACCCTAAAGCATCCTATCGCAGGCTTACTATGGAAAAACTCCTATTATCATCAAAGGCCCAAGAGCCACTCTTTGAATCCTTTTCAACGAATAACTTGGCCCAAGAACCACTCAAGTTTAACCCAATGAAAGCAATGGTCTTTGTGAGTTGAGGTTATTTTAAGCAATTCGGCGCAAGAGCCACACAGATTTAACCTAGGTCACGCTTCTACACATAATTGCATGGTAACATCCCGTCATTAACAACTATGTTATGCTACTTGTAACAAGGATCTTTCGAGAATTCCAGATCTCAAACCCTAGTTTAGCTATAGATGTCAATGCATGTTCATCTAATTCATGACTTAAACAAACAAGCAATCCATCATACAAGGTGTTATAAACGGTAGAACATAAGCGATATTGAAGAGATTATGAACATATGAGAATGAATACTTCAATTAATAAACATGTTTTCCAACTTAGGGCTACATCTCTAACCAATAAGAAAGGTTTAGTTCATCATGGGTTTCTCAAAATCCATGGAAAATAATAAAGAAAACAAGTAAAGCAAACCCTAGAAATCGTGATCTTCAATCCCAACTCCAAGCCATAGCATCTTGTTCTCCTTGTGTTTTTAAGTGTCAAAAAGTATCTCCTTAGGGTTATGGAAGTCTTCTTATATAGTCTTTATCATATCTACGTGTGAGAGTCCTAATGGGACCATGATACCATGATTTATAAGTCAAAAACGTGTCTTAGAAGTGGCTCCCCTCGAGTCATAATCAGGAGACTCGATTTCCGTGTTATCTACCGATTTTTGGAGCTCAAACACGAAGTTTTTATGTACCCGAAACTGCATATAATCGGTAGATAACTTTCCCTTGTTAACTCCCGATTATGATGCTGAGTGTTTCACTATTTTCTTTCGGCTGTTTTGCTCATAACTTCCTCATACGAACTCCGAATGACCTCATTCTTTTTGTGTTGGCTTTATCTTCTCGTTATATTCAAAATGGTATTAAGAACTCCTGGATTTGAATGAGTTGAATTTGGTATTTGGCCTTTGTCCATTGGAATAACTTAACTTCCTTGTTCATTTCGTGTCGTAATGAACTCCTTTCTTCTTCTTTGGTTGAATACACTCCAAAACTCCTAAGAAAATTATAAGCAAACAAAATCAAAGCATAATGATATGAAAACTAACAAGAAATCAATGAATTAGAGTATCCAACTAATGCAAATAATGCACCTATCATATGTAAAATTGTTTGAGATTATTTTTGTGTGATATATTTTTTTTTCTCTACCATCGTTTCCAACATAAATTTAATTGCATTTTTATAGAATAGTATGATACGGCCTTTCATTAAGAATGGGGACTTTACTATAAAAAACCTTATGCACACATATGATGAAGGAACCAAAAGCTAACCAGAGTAATGAAGCTTCTTGGTCCAAATAAGGAGCCTAAAAGTTTCTCCCTGTGTGAAAATGTTTCTTTTGAAGAATGCTCATTACTGATGAAGACAAAAAAAAATTGTTTGGAGGGATATATATTTACGATAAACCTAAAAAATTTAAGTGTGTTTTCCGCCAATGAAATTCCAAATAAGTGATAAAGTGTTTAAATTGGGGATTAAATTTAATAATTCATAAAAAAATAGTTTCTCCCCATATAATGTTGATAACTACATATTATATTATCTTATAGAATAAGTTTTATTTTTATAGAATATGTAATTACAAGATCGTAAACTTCATAATAATCACATATTAAATATGCAAGTAGACTTTATGTTGTGAAGCTAATCTGTAGTAGCCGTAATATTTTATGGAGTTCTCGGTTTTTCTCTTTTGATCTTAGCCGCAATGAGTTGGTACTTAATTTGGACACAATATTTATAGGCCTTTTATAGCGTAGAGAGAAGATAAAAAAAATGATTTTAGATCTCGATCATCCATTAAGGAAGTGATAATTAGGAAATAACTCCTTGTAGAAACACAATAAGCATATCAACTTCTAGAGTAACCCAAAGATCTTAATAAATTGGCACATTTCAAAACGTATAAGCAATATAATCTTTCAAAATAAGAAAGCCAACACAAAAGAAACAAACGACATTATACAAAATACATAAGAATCCATCAAGCTTTGGTATTAGGTAAGGAAAGAAACAATTGTTATCACACTAGCTATGATGCAAACCTGTTTGTGGGGAAAAACGAATTGAAGGGTAATATAGGGAAAGTAGAGTGAGAAGGTGACAATTCGTCAATCCTTAAGCATTTGTACTGTTGAATTAATTTACATATATTCGACGGATCAATCTGTATAATCCTGGCCCAAACCAAGCAATGGTTGTTCCAGTCTTGCTTGAGTCACAAAATGAGAAGGGGAAGGGTTTGGTCTTAGGGAGGGAAACGAGAGAAGGTTGAGGTCCGAGTATTAGACTTTGTGGGATGTAGTAGGTGTGAATAGCTTGAACAATTCTTTGTATGAGAAGATGATATGATCGAGTTGTTCGACTTGAATTGTTCAATTTAGACTTGTACAGTTCCAAAAAACTTCTCCTTGTTCAATAGATTCAGAATTTGTTTATATCATAGCTATTGTAACCACTTGACCTCTTGTATGGAAGAAAGTATCGATGCTTGAGTAGTGGAGAAGTGGATAAGGTGGAGAAAGGGTTGAAAACTGGTATCCACTTCGATTAAGGTTGAATTGACGGCTGCTCAACCCACCACTCCTGCACCACATGTCGTAGACCACCAGACCAAAACCCTAATGAGTATCCCCCCATTTTATGACATTTAATGTCTCGTGTAAATTTTGTAGTATTTAGTACTACTAATATCATTAAGTAGCATGAGACTTACTTAGTGTTTTGAGTGAATAGCTGTCTTGCTTGACTAGGCTGATGAGTCTTGATAGAATAAAGACAAAATAAATATGTTTTTATTTGTGTACAAAGAGCAGTGTGCTCAACGTATACAATTTTTTATTGACATGTTTATTTCGTAAAAATAAGTGTATGCTGCTGAGCATGAGAAATTGTATGTGAGGCCACATATGAAAATAAATGTGTGAGGACACACATAGAAAATATGTGTGTGAAGACATAGTGAAAATATATGTGTGAGGCCACACATAGAAAATATTTTTGTGAAGACACAAGTAAGAATATATGTGTGGAGACACACATAAAAATATATGTGTTAGGCCACACATATGAATGAGACCTAACATGTCCTTTGACTAATAAATTAGGGTTTTGAAATCCGTATGTATGCAGCAAACCCTTAGAAGAAAACACTAGAAGATGGCATTAAGGTTCCTTAGCTGAAAGGACTATCTAAGCCACACGACTTTTGCCAACTGAAACAAAACACACGAGTTTTCCTAGGCATTAAGATGCACAAGCTCTCCTCTTTTACTTAAGAAGCTCGATTTTAGAGTAAAAGAGTCAAAACCCTAAATTGAACAAGAGCTCAGACATTCACGCTTTTACTCTTTGTACTAAGCCTCACATGTTGAGGGTAAAAGAGTCAAAACTATAATTTGAACATAAGTAGGACGTCTATGCTTGGTCTTTGAGTAGAGACGTGCAAATTTTGTTTTAGAAGAAAAACACAAGCTTTAGCAAGGCACACACGTTGGGGAATTAGGGTTTGAAAGTACTAATTAGGGTTTAGAAAATTGGATGTGTAAAACAAGCTTGGACGGACAGGCATTAGGAGCTAAGCCTAAGACAGAAAAACATTCAGAGATAAGTCATTCATATTAAAAATAAGAGTCGAACACCAAGTTTTGGTCAAGATGAAAGAAGCTCACGTTTTTGCACTTTGTGCTAAGCCTCACATGTTAAGGACGAAAGAGTAAAAACCATGTTTTGGATAAGGTAGGACGTATGAGTTTGGTCTCTGAATGAAGACACACAAATTTGTCCTAAGAGTAGACGTGCAAGCTTAGCCATTTAGTTAAGGTGCACAGATTGAGAGCAAGGGAGGTGGACTCACCTTCCTTTCCAAAATTAGGATTTAGGAATATCAAATTAGGGTTTGAAAATATTCTTTGACACGCTTATAAGTATTGCAAATCTTATTTTGAAGTGTTTCGAAAACCCTAAATTAAATTCTTTTTCACTCGTTCACATTAGTTCTGTCTTTAAGCGAGGATTACTGTGATTGAGGTTGGACTTTTATATAGTAGAAGCTATGAAATCGTCTCTGACACAATTTTAACTTTGAATCTATGAACAATTGTGGTATTTTTATATGAATAAATTTATATTTAAATCTATATAGGTCTTTTAGTAGGTTAATATTTCTCTGTTGAGCGTGAATATCAGCATCGGTAATTTTTGGGAATTCAGATGTGGAATATAACACCAAAATAATACTCAAATTACTCTATAATAGTGGTCAATCCATCTAAGAGCTTGAGATTTTGTGTAAAAAGCATAAAAGTAAGCACCAGTGTTGTTCTGATGATTTTGTATAATAATGAATGTTGATTCAATTCATCAATTTTAGTCATATATGTAGTTAGCCATACATATAAAGAGAGGAAAGGGATAAGCACCTGAGAGAGGACAGTGATGAGCACCTACTTAAGAATTCTTTTGCATAATTCTAAAGTTTAATATTTCTCAGACCCGAGTTTTGAGAAATAATTTACTATTTTATCCTTGTCAAAAATCCACCATCTACAAAACCATGCCAATCATATTATGAGTACTCACGGAACCCACCTAAAATCTCTCTTATAAAATTAATTTTGCTACTTTTGAACGTGGAAGAATTCTCATATTAGCATTATCCATATGAAACGTTACATTATTAAAACCCTAAGTTATTACATTAAAGAGTTAGTACTTATAGTACCACACATGGTGTATGCAGGTGTAATGAAACTAATTAATAGAAATTTACATTCTTAGTAATATACTCTAATACCCCCCTCAAATTGATATCCATAGAAAGGGATCAATTTGCATAACATTAAAAAAAATGAAATTTTACATTCCCCAAACTTCATGTTGTATGAGAAAACCAAAAATTCTCTTCAATTGGTGGTATGAGAAAGTTGGTGTTTTTCTTCAAATATGGCATGGTCAAGGTTTTTTATGTTTGAAGATTGCAATGTAAATCAGATCTATTTCTTTTTAGTGCATTAATGAATTTTCGGATTAAATTATTTTCTTCTTCTCGTCCTTTAACTTCGTTGCAAAGGGATCTCCAGTGATTCACCAAGCTTCTCAGGCTTTCTTCGAGTCCCCTGTTTAGACTAAACAACTTTTATACTCCAGGTCTTGACAAGTTGTTATGCATAAACGTCTCTATAAATGCCATTTTTGAGTCATGAAATGACGAGATCGAGTATTATGGAAGATCATCAAACCAATTTATCGTTTCGTCTTTTAAGTTTGTTGGGAAATACTTGCACATTACCTCGTCTTTAATTTCCCACTGTAAGAGGAACTTTGATAAAATTTGATAAACTTTGATATGTTGTACCATATTTCTAATCCCATCAAATATGTTTTTAAAGGATGACAGTGAACATTTCGCAGGGACAGGGGTGTACAAGATATATGTATCGAAAGGAAAATGTTTGGCATATGCCATTGCTTTGGCTAGTTATTGTTCACCTTGTGTTTTTAAGTGTCAAAAAGTATCTCCTTAGGGTTATGGAAGTCTTCTTATATATTCTTCATCATATCTAGGTGTTAGAGTCCTAATGGGACCATGATACCTTGATTTAGAAGTCAACAACGTGTCTTAGAAGTGGCTCCCGTCGAGTCATAATCGGTAGACTCGATTTCCGTGTTATCTAACGATTTTTGGAGCACAAAAACTAAGTTTTTCTATACCCAAAACTGCCTATAATCGGTAGATAACTTTCCATTGTTAACTACCGATTATGATGCTGGGTGTTTCACTATTTTCTTTCGGCTGTTTTGCTCATAACTTCCTCATACGAACTCCGAATGACCTCATTCTTTTTGTGTTGGCTTCGTATTCTCGTTCTATTCAAAATGGTATTAAGAAATCCTGGATTTGAATGAGTTGATTTTGGTATTTGGCCCTTCTCCATTGGAATAACTTAACTTCCTTGTTCATTTCGTGTCGTAATGAACTCCTTTTTTCTTCTTTCGTTGAATATACTTCAAAACTCCTAAGAAACTCATAAACAAAAAAATCAAAGCATAATGATATGAAAACTAACAAGAAATCAATGAATTAGAGTATCCAACCAATGTAAATAATGCACCTATCAAATTCCCCCACACTTTCCTTTTGCTAGTCCTCGAGCAAATCTAAACTAACCTAAACTACAACAACTCCATTTCGTGAGGATACAGTTATACTTAGCATGTGTAACAATCCTTTAAACCCCTAGGTGTCCCTAGTTGACGAGCTATAGTCTCGTAAGGGTTTACAAGAGGTATACCCACAAAACCTAAGTTCTAACTTTCAAATATTCTAGATCACCTGCATCCAAAGAGCTACGAAGATATAAAGTTTCTGCACACTAACAATAAGAAGTTAGAAGTATAAAGAACACTATTCTCATACTTAACCCTTGAGTTAGGAGAAAACAACCATATGAAAGAATCCAGGTTCGAGAGTGACCGAATGTTTCTGCTTCACCAATAAGGTTTTATGAACTTGACACTCAAAAGACGCACTTTATGGTTCTCACATATGTGAAGGAAAGAGTGAAGATAGAAATCATGCACACATTGAATAGTAAGAAGGAAAGGTAACCTTCTGAATCATATGAAGATGTTATCCCATAGAACGTGGGACGAAAAAGAACCCTTTTTTGTTTTTCTAGTGACCTCTAATAAAGGAAATCAAACACTACACGAGGATGGGAATGCTTACTTACCTTCTCACTCAATCGGCAATCAGCACCACTCTCACAGCATCCAATAGAAACGTCTTCAGTCTTCAATTGTTGATGAAGAAATCTTGAACTTCGTAGAACCTTGAAAATTTGTAACTCTTTTCCTCAATTTCTTTTTGTTTGAAACTTCTTTATAGATTTCTTCTTCCCCGTGGACTTATTGATTGAATACAGAAAACAAATATAAACTAAAGCAATGATAAGCATTTTTTTTATTATGAACATATAAACTGAAAAATAAATAAAATGATGAAACTACTACGGCCATGGGATAAAGACTTTACCACTTGATTCTTCACAACTTGTATTTCCTTGATATCATGAACTTCACTAACTCATATCTTTTGATTTCTTTCCCTTTTGTACATAAATCTTCAACATGTATACATAATTCTGCTAATTGTATTGTTGTTTTACTTGAATATGAAATTTGCTTTTTCCTGAACGGTTGCTTGTAAACCTTGACTGTCTTCAACTTTCCTTCAAATTTTTGATGTTCCACTTGTTGATGATGATATGTTTCTATGGACATGTTGTTGTCGAGAGAATGGTGCCAACTGCAAAAAAGACTACAAGATAGAGTTAGCAATTCTGATGGCACCCTCATGATTGATAGAAATAGCACTCAAGAGATCAAAAAGTAGTGCTGAAATTGGTGCGAGGTTAGGTAGCTCATCATTCTACCCGGAATTTGCACATATGAAACACTCTAAACGGGCAATTGAAGGTTTGGTTCCTCACTCATGGGTATTGAATGATCAACTCTTCTAATAATGTATTCTCTACCGGAAGTTTAAGTCCATTTTTGTCAGCTCTAGCCTCTGAACAACTAAGCACTCCGAATATAGTTCCTTAATACTTCTAAGTTCAGTTATTTCGGTTAGAACTCCGTATGTAAACGTAGCTAGAAGTATACTAAGTGACTCTAAAATCTCTAAAAGTTGAAAATTTCATGGAAATAGTTACAAAAAAGTTAAAAAAATTCTACCTAAAAGTGAATACTTAAGAATTCTATATACTTAACACTCCCACACACTTAAACTTTACATTGTCCTCAATGTAAAATGATTCCTCCAATGTAAAATCAAGATGGGAAATCCTAACATGATATGAAAAACAATCAAAAGATAAAGATAGAAATACAAAACCAATGGGTTGCCTCCCATTTAGCGCTGAGTTTAACGTCTTCAGCCCGACTTGGCATTCCTTGCTACTTCTCCAGAGGGAGTGCATCTACTAAATTGATTTCAACCCTCTCAGATTCAAATAGTTCATAATAGGGCTTCAAACGATGTTCATTCACTTTAAGCTCCTTCCCTATCAACAAGCTACGAATCTCCACTGCACCATGAGTAAAAATGTTAGACACAACAAAGGGTCCTATCCAACGAGACTTCAATTTTCCAGGAAATAAATGAAGGCGAGAATTCAATAAGAAAACTTTCTGTCCAACAATAAACTGCTTTCTAAAAATCCTATTATCATGAAAATCCTTTGTTTTCTCCTTGTAGATTCGTGAAATTTCATATGCATCATTACGAATCTCTTCCAATTCACTCAATTGAAGATTCCTTTGTTTACCAGCCCCATCCATCTCCATGTTGCATTGTTGAATAGCCCAAAAAGCTTTATGCTCGATTTCAACAGGAAGATGACAAGGTTTAGCGTATACAAGTCTATATGGGGACATCCCAATAGGAGTCTTGTATGATGTTCGGTATGCCCATAATGCATCATTGAGACGTAAACTCCAATCCTTCCTTGATGGATTCACTGTTTTCTCTAGGATAGGACTTTACCTCTCGATTAGAGACTTTTGCTTTCCCGTTTGCCTGTGGATGATATGTTGTCGCAACCTTGTGAGATATGTTATATTTTTTAAACAAACTCTGGAAGAACTTGTTTCAAAAGTGTGATCCCTTATCGCTGATTATGGCTCTTAGAGTTCCAAACCTTGCAAAAATATGTTCTTTAACAAAATCTGTAACCACTTTAGAATCATTAGTAGAGGTGGCTTTAGCTTCCACCCATTTCAAGACATAATCAACAGCGAGTAAGATGTAAAATTTACCAAAAGAATTAACAAAAGGACCCATAAAATCAATGCCCCATACATCAAAAATTTCAACGAAAAAAATAAACTTTTGTGACATTTGATTTCGAGCACCTAGATTTCCCGTTCTTTGACATCTATCACAAGTTGTACAAAATACATATGCATCTTAAATAAAGTGGGCCAATATAACCACTTTCAAGTACCTTCAAGGCAGTTCTCTTTGCCCCAAAGTGTCCTCCACAAGCGTATGAATGGCAAAAAGACAAAATAGAGTTGTATTCACATTCGGGTACGCACCTTGGCATAATTTGGTCTGAACAATGTTTCCACAGGTATGGATCATCCCATATATATTGATTCGCTATCTTTTTAAGTTTGTCTCTCTCATCACGAGACAAATTTCTTGGGATTTGTTTAGACACTAAAATAATTCACAATATCCGCATACCATGGTTCTGAAACTGCAATTAAGAAGAGTTGCACATCTGGAAAGCTTTCACATAACGGGATAGCTTCTTCGTCTACAGTAAGACGACTCAAGTGATTCGCAACGGTATTCTCAATTCCTTTCTTGTCTTTAGTTTCAATATAAAACTCTTGTAGGAGTAGTATCCATCGAATGAGCCTTGGTTTCGCCTCCTTCTTTGTAAGTCAGTACCTAAGTGCTGCATGATCAGAAAACACAACAACTTTCGTACCAAGTAAATAAGAACGAAATTTCTCCAATGCAAAAATGATTGCTAACAACTTATTTTCCGTGGTCGTGTAGTTTTGTTGGGCCTCATTCAACGTTCTGGAAGCATAATAAATGGCATGAGGTAGTTTCCCAGTACGCTGGCCTAAAACTGCACCGATCGCATAGTCACTAGCATCACACATTAGCTCAAATGGCTTGCTCCAATCCGGTGGTTTAATGATAGGGGTTGTTATCAAAAATTCTTTCAAATGATTGAATGTCGCCAAACACTTCTCATCAAAGTTAAAAACCACGTCCTTTTGTAATAAATGGCATAATGGTGATGCAACCTTGGAAAAATCTTTGATAAACCGTCGATAAAATCATGCATGACCAAGAAAAGCACAAATCTTCCTCACCATAGTGGGAGGGGTAAAAGCACAAATAAGATCGATCTTAGATTTATCAACTTCCAAGCCTTTAGAAGATATAATATGGCCTAAAACAATGCCATGAGTTACCATAAAATGGAACTTCTCCCAATTTAGCACAAGATTAGTTTCAACACATCGTTTAAGGATTAATGTAAGGTTATCCAGGCACAAGTCAAATGAATCACCATACAAACTGAAATCATCCATAAAAACTTTGATAATGTTTTCAACATAATCTGAAAAGATACTTACCATACACCTTTGGAAGGTAGTGGGTGCGTTAAACAAACCAAAAGGAATCCTTCTGTATGCAAATATTCCAAAAGGACAAGTAAAAGTGGTCTTGATCCTCAGGTGCTATAGCAATCTGATCGTAACCTGAATAACCATCAAGAAAACAGTAATATGAGTGTCTAGACAATCTTTCCAACATTTGATCCATAAAAGGTAAAGGAAAGTGATCTTTTCTAGTAGTTGCATTAAGCTTTCGATAATCAATATAAACTCTCTAACCGGTTTGCACTCGAGTTGGGACAAGTTCATTGTCTTTATTTTGCACTACTGTAACGCCTGACTTCTTTGGTACAACTTGTACCGGGCTCACCCACTTGCTATCAGAAATGGGGTAGATAACTCCCACATCTAATAACTTAAGTAACTTTTTCTTTACTACTTCCATCATTAGAGGATTCAAACGACGTTGAGCTTCCCTTCTAGGCTTTGTTCCCTCCTCAAGTAGTATTTTATGCATACACGTAGAAGGGCTTATTCCCTTGATATCAGCAATTGTCCATCCTATAGCCGTTTTATACTCCTTCAACACCCGAAAAAGTCTTTGTTCCTGCAATTCAGTTAGTTCTTTAGAAACTATTACCGGAAACTCCTCATTATCACCCAAATACATGTATTTTAAGTGATCAGAAAGAAGCTTAAGTTCTAGTTTAGGAGCCTGCAAGACAGATGGCAATAATTTTTCATTAGTGTATGGCAAAGAGATAAATGAAATATCATGAATTGGTGGGAATTGTTGCAACGAATTGAGTTCACAAATAGCTTCCTCAAATTCATCCCCTAATTTAAGATCGGTTCTTGGATCCGTAAGATCTTTAAAACCCACACTCCTCGTGATCATAGTCTCCAATGGATCATTACTCCCCAAATTAAACATCTGTTGAGCTAAAGAGTCAATAACATCAATAGAGAAACAAGAAGGGACATCACTAGGATATCGTATCGCCTCATAAATGTTGAAACGTATTATTTTTCCATCAAATTCCATTGTCAATGTCCTACTATAGACGTCAATTTTTGTTCTCGTTGTTCGCATGAATGGACTTCCTAGTAGCAACGCTATAGACGAATCAGTTGATCCATCTGTCATCTCCAGTACACAGAAATCTGCTGGAAAGACTAGTTGATTAACCCGCACAAGCACATCTTCAACAATACCTCTAGGGTATACATTAGAATGCTCAGCTAATTGTAAAACAATTCCAGTTTCTTTCAAAGGTCCTAACTTAAGAGATTCATATATAGATGCAAGCATAACATTTACTGATGTTCCTAAATCAAGCATAGCCTTATTAAATATTGTGTCACCAATAACAATAGGAATATCAAAACTACTGGGATCTTTACATTTGAGTGGGAGTTTCTTTTGTAAGATAGCCGAAACATTCTCCCTCACTCTCATTACCTCATTACCGGTTAATTTTTGTTTATTGGTGCCCAAGTCCTTCAGAATTCTTGCATATTTGGGGACTTGTTTAATCGCATCAATGAGTGGAATACTCACATGAATCTTCTTGAAAATGTCTAAGATATCTTTATCTTGTTCCGCCATTTTCAAGTTAGCAAACCTGCGAGGAAAAGCTAAAGGAGGAACATAAGTAGAAACAAGAGGTTTAGATTTTTCTTTAGGTACCTCATCGGTTTGGGAAGAGTCAGTAATCTCTTTCTCCAAAACCGGCCCCTTAGGGTCTTTGTTTTTCTCAGCTTCCTCTGGTTGCACAGTTTGTGTACCACTTCTCAATGTCACGACGTTGATATTTTCTCTTAGATTGATAGGTTCAGAAGGTATTTTCCCACTATTTTGTGCCTTCAGATGATTAATATCAATTGCCATTGTGCCCAGTTGCGTTTGTAATTCTCTGATTGCATTATTAGTTGTCTACTGATTTTTCTGCATCAACGTTGTCATATTCTTCATTCTGGAGAGCATCTCCGATGATTCTGAGTTTTGAGCTTGTTGTGGAGGTTGTACTTGTTGTTGGAACCCATTTGGACGATAAAAAACCGGCCCTGGAGCTGCAGCTTGCTTGTTCGCATAACTGAAATTGGGATGATCTCTCCACCCTGGATTATAAGTGTTGAATAAGGATCATACCGTTGTCTCTGCTGATTTGTGAATACTGCATTGACCTGTTCGGCTTCTTCTTCATAAGAGGGGATGATCATTACTGCCATTTGTTGCATCATATTCTCCATATTACCAATTTTATGCTCTAAATACGGTGAAGAAGTAACCTCGTTAACCTTCTTGACAAGTGGTTCTGACCCACGACTTGAGAATTGTTGAGAGTTTGCTTCCATGTTCTCAATTAACTCTCTAGCTTGAGCTACTATTTTGTTCACTAATGCACCACCACCTGCAGCGCCGATTGCTTGAAGACCCTCATAGAAGTACGGGATGATCAATAAATCACTGAATTGATGATGTTGGCAGCTAGCCACCAATCTCTTGTAACGTTCCTAGCATTCATACAATATATCTCCTGTCATCTACTTAATGCCACAAATCTCTTTACGAATGTGAGTCGCCTTTGATGCAGGAAAGTATCTCTCTAAAAAGAGTTTCTTCAGACCATTCCAAGTTGTGACACTACCAGAAGGTAAATAGTATAACCATTCCTTAGCAGTATCCATCAGGGAGAATGGAAAATCTCGTAGCATGACTCCATTAGCACCAGTCTCTGCTGGTAGCATGGTTATGACTATGTTATGGAAATCCATCAAATGTTTATTCGGATCTTCATTAGAGTATAGTAATAAGAACAAGTTCGTTCCCACAGAGAGGCAGGTGATTGTTAAATACTTTCGATTACTTATGTAAACATGGGGGTTTCAGTTGTGATTATAACTAAATTATACTAAAACAAATTGATGGAAACGAATATCAGAAATAAAAAACACTGGTTAGAGAGTTCATCTTCCATCTTCCAATATGTTATCAACTAAATCATACTCAACATTCATACACTCTCAATAGCAATAACCCTAAAGAATCCTATCACAGGCTTTCTCTGGCAAAACTCATATTATCATCAAAGGCGCAAGAGCCACTCTTTGAATCCTTTTCAACGAATAACTTGGCGCAAGAACCACTCAAGTTTAACCCAATGAAAGCAATGGTCTTTGTGAGTTGAGGTTATTCTAAGCAATCCGGCGCAAGAGCCACACAGATTTAACCTAGGTCACGCTTCTACACATAATTGCATGGTAATATCCCTTCATTAACAACTATGTAATGCTACTTGTAACAAGGATCTTTAGACAATTTCGGATCTCAAACCTTAGTTTATCTATAGATGTTAATGCATGCTCATCTAATTCATGACTTAAACAAACAAGCAATCCATCATACAAGGTTTTATAAACGGTAGAACATAAGCGATATTGAAGAAATTATGAACATATGAGAATGAATACTTCAATTAATAAACATGTTTTCCAACTTAGGACTACATCTCTAACCAATAAGAAAGGTTTAGTTCATCATGGGTTTCTCAAAATCCATGGAAAATAATAAAGAAAACAAGTAAAGCAAACCCTAGAAATCATGATCTTCAATCCCAACTCCAAGACCTAGATTCTTGTTATCCTTATGTTTTTAAGTGTCAAAAAGTATCTCCTTAGGGTTATGGAAGTCTTCATCATATCAAGGTGTTAGTGTCCTAATGGGACCATGATACCTTGATTTATAAGTCAAAAACGTGTCTTAGAAGTGGCTCCCGTCGAGTCATAATCGGTAGACTCGATTGGAGCTCAAAAATGAAGTTTTGTTTACGCGAAACTGCCTATAATCGGTAGATAATTTCCCTTATTAACTCCCGATTATAATGCTGAGTGTTTCATTATTTTCTTTCGGCTGTTTTGCTCATAACTTCCTCATACGAACTCCGAATGACCTCATTCTTTTTGTGTTGGCTTCGTATTCTCGTTCTATTGAAAATGGTATTAAGTAATCCTGTATTTTAATGATTTGAATTTGGTCTTTGTCCCTTCTCCATTGGAATGACTTAACTTCCTTGTTCATTTCGTATCATAATGAACTCCTTTCTTCTTCTTTGGTTGAATACACTTCAAAACTGTATAAAGGTTTGGTCTTTGGTTGAATTTGTACTGTTGAAGTAATTTATATAGATTCGAGGGATCAATCTGTATAATCATGGCCTAAACCAAGCAATGGTTGTTCTAGTCTTGCTTGAGTCACAAAATGAGAAGGATAAGGGTTTGGTCTTATGGAGAGAAACGAGAGAAGGTTGAGGTCCGAGTATTAGACTTTGTGGGATGTAGTAGGTGTGAATAGCTTGAACAATTCTCTATATAAGAAGATGATATGATCGAGTTGTTCGACTTCAATTGTTCAATTTAGACTTGTTCAGTTCCAAAAAACTTCTCCTTGTTCAATAGATTCAGAATTTGTTTATATCATAGCTATTGTAACCACTTGACCTCTTGTATGGAAGAAAGTGTCGATGCTTGAGTAATGGAGAAGTGGATAAGGTGGAGAAAGGGTTGAAAACTGATATCCACTTCGATTAAGGTTGAATTGACGGATGCTTAACCCACCACTCCTGCACCACATGTCGTAGACCACCAGACAAAAACCCTAATGAGTATCCCCCCATTTTATGACATTTAATGTCTCGTGTAAATTTTATAGTATTGAGTACTAATAATATCATTAAGTAGAATGATACTTACTTAGTGTTTTGATTTAATACCTATCTTGCTTGACTAGGCTGATGAGTCTTGATATAATAAAGACAAAATAAATATGTATTTATTTGTGTACAAAGAGCAGTGTGCTCAACTTAGCCAATTTTGTATTGACATGTTTATTTCGTAAAAATAAGTGTATGCTGCTGAACATGAGAAATTGTATGTGAGAGCATATATGAAAATATATGTGTGAGGCCACACATAGAAAAATATGTGTGTGAAGACACACGTGAAAATATATGTGTGAGGCCACACATAGAAAATATTTTTGTGAAGACACACATAAGAATATATGTGTGAAGACACATATAAAAATATATGTGTGAGGCCACACATATGAATGAGACCTAACAGGGTCTTTGACTAATAAATTAGGGTTTTGAAATCCCTATGTATGCAGCAACCCCTTATAAGCAAACACTAGAAGATAGCGTTAAGGTTCCTTTGATGAAAGGACTATCTAAGCTACACGAGTTTTGCCAACTGAAACAAAACACACGATCTTGCCTAGGCATTAAGACACACAAGCTCTCCTCTTTTACTTAAGAAGCACGATTTTAGAGTAAAAGAGTCAAAACCCTAATTTGAACAAGAGCTCAGACATTCACGCTTTTACTCTTTGTACTAAACCTCACATGTTGAGGGTAAAAGAGTCAAAACTATAACTTGAACATAAGTAGGACGTTTATGCTTGGTCTTTGAGTAGAGACGTGCAAATTTTGCTTTAGAAGCAAAACACAAGCTTTAGCAAGGCACACACGTTGGGGAATTAGGGTTTGAAAGTACTAATTAGGGTTTAGAAAATTGGATGTGTAAAACAAGCTTGGAAGGACAGGCATTAGGAGCTAAGCCTAAGAAGGAAAAGCATTCAGAGATAAGTCATTCATATTAAAAATAAGAGTCGAACACCAAGTTTTGGTCAAGATGAAAGAAGCTCACGTTTTTGCGCTTTGTGCTAAGCCTCACATGTTGAGGACGAAAGAGTAAAAACACCAAGTTTTGGATAAGGTAGGACGTGTGAGTTTGGTCTCTGAATGAAGATACAAAAATTTGTCCTAGGAGTAGGCGTGCAAGCTTAGCTATTTACTTAAGATGCACATATTGAGAGCAAAGGAGGTAGACGCACCTTCCTTTCCAAAATTAGGATTTGGGAATATCAAATTAGGGTTTGAAAATATTCTTTGACACGCTTATAAGTATTGCAAATCTTATTTTGAAGTGTTTCGAAAACCCAAAATTAAATTCTTTTTCACTCTTTCAATTAGTTGTCTCTTTAAGCGAGGATTACTGTGATTGAGGTTGGACTTTTATATAGTAGAAGCCATGAAATCGTGTCTGACACAATTTTAACTTTGAATCTAAGCACAATTGTGGTACTTTAATTGAATAAATTCATATATAAATCTACATAGGTCTTTTAGTAGGTTAATATTGCTCAGTTGAGCGTGAATATCAACATGGGTAATTTTTGGGAATTTAGTTGTGGAATATAACACCAAAATAATACTCAAATTACTTTATACTAGTGGGCAATCCATCTAAGAGTTTGAGATTTTTTGTAAAAATCATAAAACATCTGGAAATGTTGCAGTAAGCACCAATGTTGTTCTGATGATTTTGTATAATAATGAATGTTGATTCAATTCATCAATTTTAGTCATATATGTAGTTAGCCATACATATAGAGAGAGGAAAAGGATACGCACCTGAGAGAGGGAAGTGATGAGCACCTACTTAAGAATTCTTTTATAGAATTCTTAAGTTTAATATTTCTCAGACCCGAGTTTTGAGAAATAATTTACTATTTTATCCTTCTCAAAAACCCACCATCTATAAAACCATGACGATCATATTACTACGGAACCCACCTGAAATCTCTCTTATAAAATTAATTTTGCTACTTTTGAACTTGGTAGAATTCACATATTAACATTATCCATATAAAACATTACATTATTAAAACCCTAAGTTATTACATTAAAGAGTTAGTACTTATAGTGCCATACATGGTGTATGCAGGTGTAATGAAACTTATTAATAAAAATTTACATTCTTAGTAATATTCTCTAACACTCCCCTCAAATTGATGTCCATAGAAAGGGATCAATTTGGATAATATTAAAAAAGATGAAATTTTACATTCCCCAAACTCCATGTTGTATGAGAAAACCAAAATTTCTCTTCAATTGGTGGTATGAGAAAGTTGGTGTTTTTCTTCAAATATGGCATAGTCAAAGTTTTTTATGTTTGAAGATTGCAATGTAAACCAGATCTTTTTTTTTTAGTGCATTAATGAATTCTCGGATTAAATTATTTTCTTCTTCTCGTCCTCTAACTTCGTTGCAAAGGGATCTCTAGTGATTCACCAAGCTTCTCAGGCTTTCTTAGGGTCCCCTATTTAGACTAAACAACTTTTCTACTCCAGGTATCCCTTTTTATGTCATGAAATGGCGAGATCGAGTATTATGGAAGAGCGTCAAACCAATTTATCGCTTCATCTTTTAAGTTTGTTGGAAAATACTTGCACATTACCTCGTTTTCCCACTGTAAGAAGGAACTTTGATAAACTTTGATATGTTGTACCATATTTCCAATCCCATCAAATATATTTTTGAAGGCTGGTAGTGAATATTTCGCAGGGAGAGGAGTGTACAAGATATATGTATCGAAAGGAAAATGCTTGGCATCTTCCATTGCTTTGGATAGTTATTTCCTTCGCTGGTCTACTTAAAGTTTCAGAACATGGATTTGAGATTCATATGTTCGTTTAACACTTCGCGACTCACTTCTTTGTTTTTTGTTCATTGTGGCATGTTCTTTTCTTTAATTTCTCGCAGGTTATGATCCATTTCTTCTCATCGTTCTCTTGACTGTCTTTCGTACGAAAATTATATCTGTTTATTCCTCTTTTTCTTGCTACTTCGGTGTGTCTTCTCGTGTGGGATACGAACACATGGGTTCGCTCATTGTTTTCCCCATGAGTTTCAGGTTTTCTCGTATGAGTTTTTGGTTATGTCGTTCAAGCTATTTGACTAGACTATCATGTTGATAGACACATTTATTTGTCTAATTTCTTCCCAATCTTTATAATGTTGGAACTCAATTTTGTATTAATATTGTGTTTTTATGTATGTGTAGGTGTTTCTGGAGAAATAAACTTTTATGGAAAATTGGCTCGAAAAGTGATATTTGCACCCCAAAGAAAAATTACTAAAGGCACCTTATAGATTACTTAGGGCCCTCCAGTGCTAAGGGAACCCTAAGACTGGATAGGGGCGCCCCTTCTTCTTCGTTTGAATCTGGATTTTGGCGGGAAAAGCAGTTTTGAAACTACAAAATTTTCTAAGAAGATTTTGGGCGAGAATCAAGGAGATTTAATCGCGGGATTTGATTGGTATCACCATGTTTCGAGTAAACATGGATGGTAAGTCTTTTGGAATCGAAAAAATTGGATTGGTTACGTGGATTTTCTATAAAACAGGAGTACGGGAATATCTCGGGTTGCAACAAGTTCTCTGTTCTTCTTAGAAGGATTGAGTGTGTGTGGAAAGTTTGACTTTGTCCTAAAACGTGTTGGTAATGTGTTTGGACAATTCCAGCAGCATTTCAACGCATGAAGAGAATAAAAAGGGAAATTATTCCTGTGACTAGCAGAAAGAATAAAGGAATTGAATGGAAATTATTTGGATTTATTGACCGTGATTATGGGGATGGTGAAGTATATATAAGGTGCTGGAGTTGATTAAAGAAATGAAGAGATCTCAGGAGACGAAGAGAATGAAGAGAAATCACTTTAGAGAATTTTTGTTTGCTGCTGCTGAAGGACACAAAGAACAGAGGCTATGACAACGGTTTCTTCAACCTCTAAGCCACGGTTTCTTCATGTCATTTGCAATGAATATGTTCAGTTTTACAACATTTATTTTCAACCTTGCTTTGTAACATTGAGTCTGTAACGCCTACAAACGTTGCAAACTCGTTGTTTTCTTTATTTTTTCTCCTTTTTCATCATTTGTAAATACTTTGAGCCGTGAATCATTATTTTGAGCAAGTGGTTAATATGGGGAGCTAAACCCCTTTGCTGAGGCGATGAGGAAGCCATTGTTCCAAAAAAAAAATGTATATTTCTATTTTAATTGATTTTTACAATTTCTTTTATGATTATTTGCTTTGATTAAAAATTGATTTAAGGATTTTTATTAAACAGTTATGATTTCTTTTGATAGAGCATGCTTAGCCTAGGGTTGTTGATGTTCTATACTTTCAATTTACAATTGTTATTTTAAAAAATCTATTCTTGCAACATATTAGAATCACTTTAAACGCAAAGAATTTCATGAATATTGATTAGATTGAATCACTTTGATTGGTTAATGGTGGAATCATAAGTCTCAGTGCCTTTTTTTTAATCATGATACCAACTTTGTTTTGAGTTTTCTAGTTTAATTATTAGAATTTGAATCTAAAAGTCATATCTTCACAAGTTCTGAAACAAACTCATTCTTACCACATCTACAATCCACATTAATTTTTGGCACCGCCGACGCTGATTTGTCTTTAGGTTTAGAGATTTAGATTTATTTTTAGGTTTTTATTTTTGTTTTTAGTATTATTTTTACT
>JAJJMC010002536.1:706818-766841 GCA_023531435.1 Papaver californicum | reverse complement strand
TTAGGTTTTTATTTTTGTTTTTAGTATTATTTTTACTTTGTTCTATTTTACGTTTCTTTGGGTATTTATCTTTTTGCTACAGGCTTTGAATTTTGGATTGAAAGGAAATTGAGCCAAAGATTTTGGTGATTAAAGAATTGGAGTTAAAAGTTAAAGCTAAAAGAACGGAAAAGAAGATAAAGAATTTTATTTTTAGATTTTATTTGTTCCTCTTTTTAGGAAATTGTATTAGGAAAACTTTTATTATTTATGTATTTTTCTTTTATTTTGGACACTTTTGGACTTTATTTTGGGACTTTGGACATTATTATTATTTTTAAACCATACGAAAGGGGTAATTTAAAATATAAACTGCAACAGAGAAGGACGACAATTACGATATTGTCTCGGCCCCTCGGGTTCGTCGTTTGAGACAGGAATCGGTGGCCCGAGTCGACTACAATCGATTTATCCCCCGTCTGGTACGGGAGGTAAGACTCGATCAACCTATGAATCCCATGCAAATGGGTTTACTGTATTTGCTTCTTATGCATATATGTTGAGGAACTGAATACGGATTTATTTTCTAGTAAATGGCAAGGACTGGCCATATAAGATAAGGACTCGGATTTCATCATTGTTTCCTTCTTATCCTCCTTAGGAAAACTTTACCTAACGCGAACCTAATCCTTAAAATTTGACTAGAAAGAAGACCAATAGGGTATCGAGCTTATTGGAAAGTCATTCAAAAGGACTGTATTGGTTACTTTGTTAGCCTAACTTAAAGTTCAGGAAGATTATTTTAAGTAGATTCGAGCTGCCTTGTAACCCAAGGAAACGTTGCCAAAGAGGCAGGGTTATCAAAGCTCCTTAGAGCTTATCCTGTTTCTATTTGACTTAATCTAATTTGGATCGTTCTAAGAGATTTGCTAAAACTGTAACTAGTTTCCTTTTGGAATAATAGAAGATGGTTTATAAACAATCTAAGTGGAGCCATCATGTTTTTTGTTTGCTAGATTCAATAGGTTTGATTTGGTTTAGTCGGCCTTGTTTCTGTTTTTTTTTAGAATTCCCTTCCAATTCTGAGTTATTTTATTGCATGCCCAGGCTGCCTAAAGCCTTGAGTGAGCGTGCCTGGAGAAGAGATTCTATTGGTCGTTTGACCAGTGACGAGAATAGAAATTCTGTCTTTGAAATTGAGAATTTAGGAAACCCTTCTTTTGAGAGCCCTATTTTTGGAAACTTTAGTTTTGAGAATTTGTTTCTTACTGAGGAAGTTATTTCTAATTTTCCAGTTGTGCCAGAAATGACAACTTTAAAAGATTTATTGAATCCAACTAGGACTTCTCGTCCATCATGCATCAAGTTAGCTGCAACTCAAGCAAACTATGAGTTCAAACCTGGGACCACACAGATGCTCCCAATTTTCTTAGTAAAAGAAAATGAAAACCCCTACTTTCACATTAGGGAATTTGAAGAAATATGTAGTACCCTAAGAATTCACAACCTGTCTGATGAAGCTTTGGAACTTAGGTTGTTTCCTTTTTCCCTGAGAGACAAGGCCAAATCTTGGTTATATAGTTTGCTATCTGAATCTATCAAAACATATGAACAACTTACCGCTGACTTTTTATCTGAATTTTTCCGTAGGCACAAAACATCATCTATTAGGCACGAGATTTCCACATTTATGCAGCAAGAGGGAGAATATTTGTATAGGTATTTGGAAAGGTTCAATGATTTATTGATACAATATCCCCATCACGGTTTAGAAAAGGTTAGACTAGTCCAGATCCTTTATGAAGGGCTAGATTATCCACAACGACCATGGTCGAGGCATTGCGTACAGGGAGGATAGTAAAACTGTTGATGAGGCAATGACATTTTTGAATGAAATTGCCGAAAAAACCCGGAAATAGGAATGTAGTAAGGAACCCCAGAGAAAAAATTTACTGAGCAGAGGTATTGTCAATAGGGTAGATGAAATTCTTGAATCAGATGCCAAAATTGCATCTATAGCAAAAAGGTTAGAAGCCTTAGAATTGAGTCAATCTAGTTGTAGAATAGAGCCCAAGTCATTTTGGGAAGGACATACCGTTGAAGAGAAAGCTCGTGCTCTTTACAATAACACTAGATATGATAACCTTCAAAAGTTTGACCCATATTCAGAAACTTATAACCCTGGTTGGAGAAACCATCCAAACCTTTCTTGGTCTAAGAGCCAAAATCAAGGTCAGTCTAGTAACACTTAGGTTCCCCCAGGTTTTGGTTATACTAAGAATCCTTCTGGACCAGTACAATTTCAGAGCCCTTCAGATAAGAAGATCATGAGTTTTGAAGAGTCTCTCACCTTTTTATCTCATAACACTGCTAAGTTTCAGCAATCGATTGAACAAAGTTTATGAGACAATAAAAAGATGATCCAGGCTAACTCTCAGGCTATTTACGATTTACGAACCCAGTTTAGTCAGTTGAATGAGTCTTTGAGAGAAAAAGGCAAGTTCCCTAGTCAACTACAACCCAACCCTAGAGGAGTTCATTAGTTATCTTCTGGTGATAAATCATCAAACCATGTGAATTCAATTAGAACCCTTAGGAATGGTAAAGTGGTAGACAACAAGGTAACCTTGCCCGATAGTAAACATGTTGTAGTTCACCCTTCTGAGCCTGTAGCTGAAGAGACTGATAAAGTTTCTAAAGAGTCCAACGCGGTTCCTGCTGAGCCCGATTTTGTGCCCACAACTTCTAGTACCAACTAGGAAGGAATCCAACTTTAACGATATATTGGAGATTTTTAAGCAAGTAAACATCAATTTTCCTTTATTAGATGCAATTAGGCAGATTCCTACTTATGCCAAGTTCCTTAAGGATCTTTGTACATGAAAGCGAAAGTTAGTGTATAGAAAAAAACCTTTATAGCTAGTCATGTGAGTTCAATTATCCAGAACAACACAAATCCTAAGTACAAAGACCCAGGTTCCCTTACCATTTTTTGCATAATAGGTAACTACCGTGTAGAGAAAGTGTTACTTGACTTAGGTGCTAGTGTGAAATTACTTCCGTACCATGTGTACCTCTAGCTAGGACTTGGTGACTTAAAACCTACCCAGATAACACCTCAGTTAGCTGATAGGTCTGTGAAAATTTTCACAAATAGTAGATGATAACTCACTTTACTCGCTGGGCTTCTAAAGTGAGCACTGGACAAACAATGGCCGGTATCTTCAATCGTTGGGGACACACCAACATTTAAAGATGAAGCTGGCGAAGCATAGAGAGTTATCTTCGCCGTAGCTGTCATTATCACTTTACCTACGAACGAATCATTTTTTTCCACCTAGCTGGTCAACTGTGTCCTTCTCAAATCTAACCGTTCTGGCTTTCATTAAATACATATCTACCATTTCAAACTCGGTCGTTGATCTCGTTGTACCTTTATACGTGTTTTCATCTTGAACGAGTGGTAGATATCTAATTTTAGAGTAAAGTAACTTTTAGGCTTGTATTTGGTGTTTTGCTCTTTACCCAGTATGACTGTGTTTGATCTCTGAGATGCTTCCACGTGGCGATAATATTTTTATACCCCCATAGGTTGGGTAGGATCCTAGTACCATAATCACCTACTTTTAAATGTAAACTTTTTTCAACTTGATTTATCCTCATCTTTCTTCGATTATGGGGTGGCTACTAGAGGGGTGGAAATATCATATTAGGCTTTATTGTTTCATTTTTCCGGGGAACACAGAAGAAGAAGGAATTAAGAAAGTGCCATTACGATTCCTGCACACTGCAACAACTTCATATTTGTGATGTGGCTCGCTCTGTTTGCTTTTCATTTCCGAAAACTCAATCATGTCCTCATGAAAGCCTCTTTGTTTCTACAAAGATATATCTCTAAACCCTAGTTTCATCTACTTGATATTCAAATTTCCATATTCTTAATCAAGATTTAACATACATATATAGAAGAAATTCAATGTACCCCCAGTAGTATTCCCATCAGAATCAGGTGGATTATTACCACTACTCCTTCCGCTTCAAAATATATGTCCGCTTTGACTAAGTCAAAATATTAAGGAGACCGGAGGAATATCCAAAATTATCCCTATTAAATGTTTTATTATTATTAAAATTAAAAATATCATTTTATTTTTAAAAAGAATGAAATATAAACAATAAAGATATTAGTACAATTGTTTCCTAATTATACAAATATTATTTAAGATTTTAAACTGGTCCCATTAAAAATAAGTTTATGAGAACAATTCCAGTGGGGGTTGGCATATAAGATGATTTTCCAAGCCAGGTGGATGGGAAAACTCAATTTTGGGAAGTGGGGAATTGGCTAAACGGTACGTAGTGAATCGACCGAGGCATATTGAGCCGCTCGGCCTAGGTTACGCCGAGCGACTCAATATGCCTCGACAACGTTCGAATCTCAATGGTCAAATCCAACAAGTCTCATTTCTCTCCATACAAATTCAACAAATTTCAACTCCAAAATCACACCTTCTCCACTCAAAATTTCTTCTACTCTCACTACTTCAATCTTAATATTTCCAAATCAAACTCTTGATCTCTACTTTTGCTAAAAAAATATTATAAAAAATAATGGCCATCGCATTACAAACACAAAATACTGAAACAGAAAAGGGTTCACAAAAGTCTCTCGGTCCAAAGTTTAGTCTCCTAGAAGATAAAGCTATTTGTAGCGGATATGTAGCATGTACGCTTGATGCTATCAATGACGTTAATCAAGGCCATGCAACTCACTGGAAGAATATTTTTAAAATATTTGACGAGCAAACTAAGAATCCAAATAAACATGACTTCTCCGGGTTGTCAAGTCGTTTCATATAATCAGCAAAGACATGAACACTTGGGTAGCTATGATGATACAAGCGAATCGTCAAAAAAGAAGCGGTGATACTGAAGCCGATATAGTAAGTTAGTTGCATTTCAAATTATTTAATTGATTTTAAAAATTGTTTAATAACTAATTTGTAAATGTTGAAACTGCAGACACGAAAGACTCGAGAAACATGGAAAGTAAAAGCAGGTTCTCCTTTCAAACACGAAGAATGTTTCTAAATCCTCAAATTCCTGAACCGAATTAACTCTGATTTGTTAGATGGATATCAAGTACTAAAGAAATCCCCTTACGAGACGCCAAACGTTTCTCAAGGGTCTCGCTCTACTTATTCTTCACCAGAAACAACCTCAACCCAACAACCCAATGCAGACGTATTCCAACATGCTAATAGTAATCTTAATGTTCATGGAAATACAGAAAGATATGATGGACAAGGCAACAAAAAAGCTAAAAGGATCAGAAAGGCGGCTTAAGAAGCTACTGAATCTCCAACTTCAGATGTCAACTTTCAAGATTTTTTTGAAAAACAAGAAAAAAATGATATTGGTAAAATGGTAGAAAGCAAGAAAATGACTGCAGAAATTAGGCGAGGTCGCAAGGCACTTGAACATAATATTTTTAATGCTCACATGAGAGAAATCTTGGGAATTGACACGTCGAAGATGAATCAGACATAACTGAGAATGTGGTAAAAATAAATAAATAAAATTGAAGCACAGAAGGCACAACAATGCCCAAACTCAGTTGACATCGATTCTGATGAGGAAGAGAATGAGGATATCAGTAATGTCATTGTTCCACTAGATTAATCATTTGTTTTTGTCCTAGTTTTAAAATTTGGATGTAATCCTTTGTTTCAATGTTTCAATTTCAATGTAATCCTTTAGTTTCAGTTTAAATTTCAATTTCAGTGATGTTTTTTCACCAATTTGATCCTTAAAATCAATTTCAATGCTTGATCCTTAAATTACATAAACCAAATTTAAAAAAAAAAAAAAAAAAAAAAACTAATTATAAAAAGTTCAAAAAATAAAACTAAATCCTGTGAGGGTTTCTTCTGCCAAAATCAACCCATACGTGTGCAGTGAGATCCTCCCTTAGCCTAACAAATAATCCTTTATGTTCAATTCTCGCTTTTACCATTTTGTACTTGAACCGAGACTCGACCTAGCTTGGGACGAGCGGCTCATTATGATTCGATCGTCTCTAAATGATTCGATCGACTCAACTGACATCTCGATTGACATACTTTCACATATACCAATTTGCAAATCCATTTTCTTTGTTTACCAATCCCATTATGGGTGTATATTAGGCAAATCACTCAATATACCATATTCACTAGTTTTATTCTGAGTATAGAAGACCAAAAATATATTTAAGAGTTTTTTGTGATAATACGACTATAAACAGAAGTTTGACATAATTTTAAAATCGAAAAAAATGTAATAAAGGACGGATATTTTAAAACGGAGGGAGGGAGTACAACAACATTTTAACCGCCAAGACCAGCAAAAAATAATCATGACTTCCGATGTTGGATCTGCTGTTCCATCAACATCTTTCTCTAATCCAGTAGTATTCGGAGCAGGAACAATTGGTTCCGGTGGTTCAGGATTTGAAGATGAATTACCATTACTTGAACAACTTGGAATCAATTCAAGACAAATCTGGAAAAAATCAACTTCGATCTTGAATCCGTCCAGAGTAAACTCTAAGTTACACCAAGATGCTGATTTATCAGGTCCTTGTCTATTCTTGATTGCTTTTGGTGTGTTTCAATTACTTGCTGGGAAACTTCACTTTGGGATTTTATTAGGTTGGGTTACTGTTGCATCACTATTCTTGTATGTTGTGTTTAATATCTTGGCTGGTAAGATTGGGAATTTGGATCTTTATCAATGTTTGAGTCTTATCACTTATTGTATGTTGCCAGTGATGATTTCTTCGGCATCCTCATTGTTTTTGCCACAAGGAGGAGTGATTGTTTTTGGAATGGGTGGGGTTTTTTGTATTGTGGTCAACTAGGGTCTGTACTCGATTACTGGTTGAACTTGCTTCTTGCGGAGATGAACATCGAGGGTTGACAGCTTATGCTTGTTGTTTGATGTACGTGTTATTTTCTTTGTTAGTGATATTTGATTGGGAGTTTTTGCTTGTTATGATTGAGGGAAGTTGAAGTGGAAATTCCATTACATTTTTTGCCAAATCATGGTTATGTTACAGTATGCATATGCAACCAATACCAAATTTGATAATTAGTCAGTAAGATACTGCACCAAAAACACAGTTTAGCAACGGGTTTTTGCATTGAGAACAGGGTTGCACATGGTGACACAAAAGTGACAATTACTTGTCTGTTGTGAATTTTTTTTGCAACATTTCAAAATTCTAGTTTTTAGTAGGAATATGGTAGCTAATGGGTTTTGAACTTAGGTAGTTAATATCATCACCCATCAGCTTTGCCACTGTAATAATAAGGCATCTGCACTTAAAATTTATATTTAAATTTCTAGACTTCTAGTTTCTACAATTGCTGTATATATGAATTTAGTTTCATTTCTACCGATCAATTATTTATGAAACTTGTGCAAGTGTCCATATCAATCAGAAAGAAGAATTGCTATTAGAGTGAAATGGGTCTGAATACCCCTGTTAGCTATACTCCTCTAGGCTAATTCACCTAAATAATATTTAGGGCTATCGACCAAGGTTGAATCAACTGAGGATTGTTGCTGAACCACCAATATCTATCCATTACAATTTGAGTTAGATGAAGAAAGCATGTCCCCGACCACCCCTAACTCTGGGAACTCACTCCACTCCTCTAGACCTCGAAGAAGATCTGATGAGTTTTGGTCATGGTCTTTACCCAGTATTAAAAGGTCGAACGAGTGTTCGATGGATGTGATCACCTTAACGATCCCTACACTGTCTTTCACTTCCTCTTCTCTGTACAGTACATTTTCATGACCTACAATATACTTCTTAAAGTCATCTATACTATCATTGTCTAACATGTCCGCATTTGGAGCTGGATCGGGATTCTCCTTGCGAATAGAAAACCTGAATACTGTTAGTTTCACGCTACTGTTGTCTCCCATGCGAGCACCATAAGCTAGTGCCTCTCTATCATCTTCACCACCCAAGAAGATTACTGCAACAAGATTTGGAGATTTGTCGTTTTTATTCGATGCTTGCGCTCTTTGGGATGACCCTTGATCTACTAGGAGACCAACAGAACAAGGGGCCGTCTTAAGAACATTCTGGTTCACTTTTCTGATTGATGTGGGCAAGTGGAACGTACTGCTGAAACTTGGATGATGATGAAAGGGTAAGATTATTAGCGATGTTCTTCTCTCGGACGCGGCTGAGCAAATATCATCATGCATTGTAGTGTAAGGTGAGATTGCAGTGAACGAATTCACAGAAACTGTCCCTTCGTTTTGTTTTTCTTAGAGTTTGAAAGCATTGATTTTGTGAGAAGACGGGTTGAAATTGTTTGAAGAATCTTTCTTTTGGCTGTTCTTGTGAGTAACAATTAGAGGTGAGGCTCGACCTTGAAGTTGTATAAAATGGAGCATGTAAATACAGATAGGACCATATCTTGTTGGATGAGAAGCTTCAAGGACATTTAGGATGGTAGGAACATTTTCTTTGTGGTAGATGCAGGCAAGTATCCGAAACTCTACATTCTGTTTGCTGCATTTCTTGATAGTTCTTCTCTTATAGACAATTTATCTTCTTGAAGGGTTGTACAGGAATTTCACTGATGGTGAGATTGCTCCAGTTACAATCACCGTTGACAAAACCAGGCAAGTGTAAATGCGCTCGCTAATAAGCTCCAAGTAATGGTAACACTTGCAAAAATTAATCACTCTGATTATGTTATGAGGTAGAATTCGTTGAAACCGCTGTTCTCTGCTTCTCTTAGGATGAATCCTGTTTAAAACTGGGTGAACCTGGATTCATCCAAGAAGATGCAGAATAAGGGCAGAACACTGGTGTTGATGGATCCTACCTCATGAAAACTTAGTTGTAGTATTATAGATATATTTACCTTAAAGACTGACTGCCCATACCCAGAACTCGATATCTAATACTCCTTGGACATTCATGATTAGCCCTACCCATAAGGCATCTTGGTAAGGCACTCTGCAGTATAGAGCAGGGAGCACTGTCCCTAAGAGCTTCCCTAAGAAGCTAATAAAAACTATGAACTAAACTCTTTCAGTTGTATTTCAAAAACGTTCACCTGGAGTGTGGAGGAGATAATAAAGGTTGGCAGGAGTATGGATTTGACGAAACACTCGAGTCTGTCTTCTGTAGCAGCTCCTAATGGTGGTCCGGCGGGAACAGTCAGACCTAACATTATGAGTCCAAGCAAGAGTGACCTACAATCTCCCCAAATAAGGAACTCAACAAAACCATCACAAGTACAGAAAATATGTAGCCTTCCTTGATGCATACATGTTGGTAGATGGAGCTACCATTCATTTGTTGAATAGACAGATCGATTGAGAAAAGCAAAACTATACTTAATACTAAAACACTAAGAAAAGCCCAGAAACGGCGGAGGTTTTTTGTTGTCGTTGGAACAAGGAGAAGCCCCACCCCTATTGCTATAGGATTTTTTATTGTCGTTGGAACAAGGAGAAACCCCACACCTATTGCTATAGGAACTGGAAGTGGAACGAAAGGTAGAGCAAGCGTGAAGCTTACTTTCGTGAGAGTGTTGACTAAAGCCAAAGCAAGCTAAAGTGTTTTAGTCTGATATTTAATATAGAAGGTTTTAGTCTGATATTTAATATAGAAGGCTTCGGCTCAAGGAGGATTCTCTTGTTTATGCTTTCTATATATGGACAAGTATACACTGCCGTATACTGAAGAGCTTTATAATTCTTAGCCTCTATAAGAGCCCTATTTTTTGACTTCACTTAGTTAGATTGCTTGATTGAGTGACTTCGATAGTTTATACTCCCTTATGGGGCTCTGCTTTCTATGCCTAGATCACGAGGAAGCTAACTTTCTTTACTATGTATTTCTGATTATCCAAAACATTATCGGTCGCAAAACGAAAGCGATGATGAAGCAACAACTCAAAAGTATCCATATAAACACACTCGATTTCTTAGCTTCTATGCTTGTCATAGTTGTATGATTAATAAAAAGCGAGGACCACATAAAAAGTCCACTTATCATTGACACTGACACTGACACTGCTAGACGGCCAATCTCCGAACTGAGGAGCTGCAAATCATCTAAGAAGCAAGCCACGACATGGAACGAGCTCAGCGACATTAGATGTGCTACGTTGTCGAAGGATTCAGCCACTTTGTTATCTAACTTTATGTTATAATGTGCCATCTTAGAAACCGATAAATTAAGGCATGAAGGACAGAAGAAGCAGAACAGACCTATAAGCCATGCCTTCTTCCCTGACCTCTGAAGCATGGTTAAGTCTGTCTTCACTCCTGTAAGGAATAGAAAAAACATGGAACCAAAGTACTGACAGTTATCAAAGATGTACATGAAATTCGGAGGGAATATTCTATCTTTGAAGAGTCCGGTGTGGCCAAAACACGAAGGACCTACCATTATCCCACCCTGATCAATGCAAATTCAAAACCATTCATTAGAAAGGTGCGAGAAATGCATGTCAATGAAAATTTTCAAGGAGAGGAGATGTCAAAGAATTAATCAAGAAGCATACAATCATCTGTGAGATAAAAGAAGTCTGACCGATAGGTTCTAACAAGGCCTTTACGGCTGATGCAAATAGGCAAGCAATAGCTATCTGCATAATGAAAACAGGAAATATATAATTGAAAGGATCATCTCCTTGCCATACACTTGAAAGCTGATTGCGGTATATATTCACGCCGCAGAACATTGTCATATTGTTGGATATGAGTATTGTGGTCGCAATCTTCATTTTCGTTAATTTTTTTCTGGATTTTTAAAACCTGAATTTTGATGGGTGCTGAATTGTGTAAAGGTTAATAGTTTAGAGTGCAAAGAGAAAAGAAAAGCCTATATGACATTCAAATGAAAAAAAAAAGTATATATCATCTGAATTGTAGGCAATTTGTGGACCATTACCAACCCTGTATTTGTGGAGGTATTTCAGGATTGCTGGAACATATATGGTTGTTTTTTATGGAGAGATCACTTTGGGTGGAAAGTGTGAAAATAAGAGCAAAAATATTGGTTATAAATAAATCCATGCAAGTTCTCAAAGCAAAATAGAAGATTGAGTATTGGACCGAAACTAAGAAACGTGTGTCGGCTCCATTGAAGGTCCGTCAGCCCTTGTTAGGAATTTACCATGTAACATTATCTCATAGTGTGGTTGACTTTTTATTACTGTTAGGACTTTGCCCCCACTATTGGATGACCAAATCCGAAAAATGGATGGGCAAATGCTCATTTGTCCATCGTGACAATGGTTTTGACCGGTGATGGAAATAGGATCCTAATTAGCGGTGGGTTTCGCTATTTTTTAGGGGATGTCCGGGAGTAGTTCCGTTTGACGCACGGATGACGACCACGGCGGAATCAACAGCAAGGTTTTCCATCGCCGCTCAACACGCAACTATATTATATTGAACGGCTATAATGAATTTCCTATATATACCCGCTTTCACCTTCATCTCAACTCAAAGCTTTTCTCTAATCACACAAAAATTTCTTTCAATCTAAACATCCATAAAATGACATCACCATCCCAAGCTTTAACTAAAATTTGAGGTGCAAAGTATTCAATGGAGGAAGATAATCTATTTGTAAGAATTATGTATAGAGGTATGACTCTTCCATCTTTTATGTGTGGAACCTGTGATGGTGTTGAGGAGACTACACAACACCTTTTTTCTTCATTGTGAATGGGCTATATCGATGTGGGATTATTTTTTATCCTCTGAACAACTTCAATGGGTTATGCCAGAAATTTTCGCCTCTTTGCTCCAAGGATGGAAGTTCAGCAGATTATAAAAGAAGCAACAAAATATTTCTCAAGTGCTTTCTTATGTTATAGCTTGGCAAATCTGGAAAGAGAGGAATTCTCGCATTCATATGGCGAAAGCTAAGTCTAAGGATGATTTGATACTAGCTGTCAAATAAAACATTTGTCTTTGGTGCTCTAGAAAAGGCATTTTCACAGAGTATTCAATCAATCGAATACTTTTCAAATGAGAAGATATTGTAAAATTGTAACTATCGGATTACTTTCTGAAAGCTGGGGGGGTCCTTTGATTACTTGTAATTTCTTGTAAATAATTTTTTCTTTCAATATATATCGTTGAGTCATGCTGTCACGCGGGTGTTCGCGTGACAATACTAAGGAACTCGCAGGTAACTGTCGTCCGATTAAGATCATCATCTATAGATCTGAATATTAATATTAATTATAGTATGTTTTTAATATATTATTTATGAAACATCCCTAAGGTTTATAGTATTTTCAATTGAACCCTCCTTACGATGAAAAACCATTCGATCAAAATAACAGAGTATTCCTGTTTAGAGTTTTAGTGAGAAATCTTTAGATACGAAATATAACAGTAAGAAAACTCTTGGTAAGGAAATTATTTAATTATCTAGTCTAGGTATTTAAAGATATCGGTTACTGTCGGTGATCTTAAATGATTCTAGAATCAAAAGGAGTTTGTTAATAAAGAGTTGATGCTGGTTAACTTGGAAGACGTATCAGAATAAGGGTTTTTTTAGATTAAGCCCCAATTAGTTTTCCTTACCTTGTATAACTAAAACCATGAAACTTAGATGTAAAATTAGAGTGTTTGTTTCAGATTTTAATTAAAAGTTTATGAGATGTTTTTGTGGAAGATGCATATTGAGAGAGAAGTCGACGAGGAACAAAGAGAAAAGGACCGAATGCCAAGTAGGAAAAACATATATGGGCTCTAAAGATAAATAAATTTTTAGTATATTGTAAGATAATGTTAAATCTCGGATCTCTTATTTGTATATCTTTAAGACATAAATCTAACGGTATCTAGACGAGGGTTTATATTTGCTGTCAGGCGAATGCGCGCGTGACAGCGGCCTCTATATCCTTTCATTTTTTTTTTTAAAAGATCTTGATGCTTGACTTTAGTTTTTACTTAAATTTAATATTTAAATATAATAGCTCGTTTTCTCTGGTATTAAATTAAATGCAATATTTAGTTTTAACTAATTAAACTCCCTTGACTTAGATTCAAGGTTTAATATTTTTACTTAATTTTAACCATCAGATGTAAGGGATGGATGATCAAGATCAAGACGAGATTCTTAAAAATAAGGGAAGTATAATCAATCATCAATCTACTGATATTAAGTCATGAAATTTAAATCAAGAAATCCGTTTCGTTAAAATTTACGGGGAGTTAGTTAAATGAGAATTGTATACACTTTTATAGATTTTTTATTTGAGCGACTCCTGGAGATTCTTTGTAAATGTAGAGATTTCTAGTAATTTTATGAGAGTATTACAGAGAGTCTTTGTGACTTATAGATACAAATTTGGTGATTTTTTAGAGAGTTGTTATGATTTGTAGTGACAAAAAAATGTATAAAAATATTTACCAACTTTTTTATTATGCAAGTTATAATGTTAACAAAATTACCATAAGTAAACTATAAAATACGTGTCAATTGTCAAAAAAAATTAATATATGTATCACACCATCCGTGTTTTCTTTTCTTATTTTTCTTCATTTTTTAAATTAATATTTTCTTTTTTTGGCAATGACAGAGTACTATCATGCAGCACAAATGAAATAGAATGAGTATATAGTGAATGTAAAACAGATAGAGTCTGGATGCTAAACCATTGTAAAATAAGAAGATTTGTTCGTGAATTTGATGCTTATGAGAAAATAACCCAAATTTCAAGAACCTTTAATTGGGGAATACTCCTACAAATTTGAGGTACTTAAGATTATACCAATCTAGAAAAAATGATAAGGGGTGTCCTCAAACTATAAAATAACTAGGTTATTCATTTCATATTCCACTTATTTAATTTTTTTTATTTTTTTACTTTTTTTTACTATATTTTTTAAATTTTAATTTTTTTTCTTATACTTAATTTTTTTCTATGAAAAATCAGAGTCGGTATGGTATTTTTACCATGTCGTTTCTAGACAATCAGTATTAAAGCAGATGAACACCATGTTGACTTTTGTTGACAGTCGACACGGTATTCATTACATAAACAATGTTGATTCATAGATCTTAGTTTTTGGAATAAAAACTACAACAGTCAACATTGTCGAAAATTTCTAATCATGCCGACTGAAAAAGGTAGTCAACAACAATCGTTATGGTGTTCATCTGTTTCAATGCCGAATGTCTAGAATCGGGAGATTAGGAGAATTGAATGACTCTTAAAAAATCACATTCCAATAACATGGAGTTTTAGAAAATTAAAAAGACTTAAAAAAATCTTTATCTATTAACAAGGGAGATTAGAAGACTCTCTTAAAATCTCTATTGGCTAACAATAGATCTGAAAACTCTATTGACTAACAATCAATTTAAGAACTATAGAAATCATTCAAATTCTCTTTTAATTACCTCCCCGTTAATAGTTAGTTTTAAGTTAAATTTAACCGAAAGTAGAAGTTAAACAATCCTTTTCATTACAATAAAATGCAAATTACATAAAGTGAACTAATCAAAAATTGAATAATTAATTAGATCAATAAAAATGAAATTAAACTTTAAATGTTTCCGCCTCTTCTTTCAAACCTAGGCTAAACATGCATAATCTGATCATCCATTAACATTCCATATAGATTAAGGTTTTGAATTATGTTAATGTTTAATGTATATTCATTTCATATAGATTAAGGTTTTGAATTATGTTAATGTTTAACGTATATTCTCTTGGAAAACGGCCACGTTGTGGTGCTCCATCTTCCCTCGAATATGTATCTTCATAATTATTCCAAGTAGAATCTCGTTTAGCTTCCTAAACCATGATACGCAAAGTTTTACAAATGAGCATAATCTTGTTTATTTTTATCGGACTAAAAGAACAATCTATCCCCAAATGATGACAAAATTTTCTTTTTAAAAATTCCAGATGCGTGTTCAACATTTTTTTTCGCAAACATTTGAGCCGTGTTGAAGTATATCTTGATATGTTCTTCATCACATTGATTGTAGGCATGAACTAAAGTTAGCCATTGTGGGTAGATTCTTTTTGACAGATAATAACTCTGAGTATAGTTACGGTCTTGATAGTGAAATTTACATTAATAACAATTATATTATTTAGATCGTCAAACATATGTGAATTACGCAAAACATTGTCGATGAACCGGGAATTCCAAAAAACGCATGTATGCAACAATCATTTCAAATTTACAGTTGGTTTTGAGTAATGACTTGACATTCAACCTACATCTATACTACACCAATGCATGCAATCAAGACTATCTAATATCTAGAAAATCCCTTACGTTGTTTTCCACGAATATTCGACTAACATCTTTCCGGACTGGTTTTTAGAAAATACTGGACCAAAATGATTGACTACTGGTTTGAGCAAAAAGAAATTGATATTATCAAATGATGTCAGTTTACCCATATGAATGTACTTATCGGTGGCATCCGCTGGCACACCACAACAAAGAATTCTTATTGTTCCAGTGATTTTGTTCTATGTCCTCAAATATTTCTTGCATCATAATGATATTTAAATAAAGATTGTACTTGATATAACTCTGCAATAATCCTTTCCATCAAGTTGCGTCCCATGCGGAATCGATGTTGGAAATCTTGATTAGAGTACACATATCCAAGATTAAAATAATCTGGCATAAGCTTTTAGGGATAATTTTCTTTCTCTCGCCATGTGCATCTTCTCCTCATTACTTATTTTGGCTTCGTGGAGGTAGGTATTTTCCATATATATGATTATAACATGGTGTTTATCTTTCTTTTACCTTCATCCGACTCTTCATCCAATTATTCGATTACCTGCAAATAATTTTGTTGCTCCTCATTAAACCGCTCAATATCCATTTCCATCTATTCATCATAATTAAATAATAATTAAGATTATAATTCATTGAGCAAAAATTAGACTGACTGATATTAAGATAAAGGAGGAAATTTTTTTAGGTAGGCATAGAAAATTGGCGAAATTAGTTTGTGTAAAAGAGGTGTAAATTGAAAGTAGAAAATACCTAAGAATTTATAGTGTTTATAAAATAAAGTCCTTAGCAAGACAACCATTGCCAATGTAGCCGTTAGGCGGTAGTGGTACTACTTAGTGACAAAGCCTTTACCGCCAGTGCCAGTGCCACGAACACTAGGTGATGATGTCTCTGCCGCTCGACAGATTATCAATCTCTTTTTGAATTTTACCATAGTGGAAAAACTCATTTTCCCATCCACCTGAACTGTCAAATTTATGAATTTGACAATTCCCATAAAAATTTCCCTTAAGAGATTTTTTTTTCTTTTTTCTTTTATGATATTCAATTGCTTCATCTAAATTTAATTTTATCACATCCAAATATAACTTATTACCTTACTCAAACATTGTTACTTAGCAGGGTTATTGAAAACTTTAAAATGCAGTTATGGATAGGCCGTATTGAAGTACATGAGCCTAACTAACCTCAATAACCAGCTTGCAAGGTTAGGGTTGTCTAAGATTTATTAATTATTTGATCTTAGACTTCACATATTATGTGTGAGACTATTCTCAACACACCTTCTCACGTGTAGATTCTTTGGGTCTAACACGTGAACATTTAATCGGGTGACATAGAACAAGTGTGATCATATTAGATTCATCACAAATAGTCCAATACCATTGAAGCCCGTGAGCGTAATTAACCTTGAAAACCGTTCTATAAGATTATGGCTGCCAAGGATTATTAGCTATAAGATTTTAGACTTCCCATATTATGTGGGAATATTCTTAACATATCCGAAGATTTATAATTGACCTAATCCAAATACTTCCAGAAAAAAAAATGAGACAATTTAGATTTCAAATCAGATACAAAACAGCTAAAGCCACAAAAACTCTAACCGAGTTAGATTCAGATCCGAATCAGCCCAAATACAAATATGCTGGTGTTTCGCTCAGTGATCAGTTACACGAAGGAAAAAAGTGGATAGACTTCTATATTCCATTTTCCATTTTCCATTTTTACAACAAAAAGAAAAAAATATACTCTCACGGGAGCTTTTCACTTCACCTGTCCAAAGACAGTGATAGATGAGCGAAGAGCCACGTAGAATTAAGCGACAGAACCGGGGGGCTCCACGAAACATGGGTGGTTCCAAGCTGCCTTTGATGTTCACGTTATTATTGGTTACACACTTACACTAGTTAAGTAGAAGGTCAATCCATAGTCCATACTCTACTTGTCTTGTCTGCTCAAATTTTAGTGCTCATTTAAGCAAACAAAAATTTAAATTTAAATTCAAATTAATTTAATTTTAAGAAACAGAAGTAAAAAAGAAAGAAAGAATTGTGTGACACATTGCGCACCAGGCGTATTTTTAAAATAAAATCCAAAAGTGACAGAGGAAACTGCAAAAAGGAAGAAAGAACCAACCAAACCTCTCCTGGGGTAGCTGTAGGCACTTTAATAATCAAATCTATTAACGAATGGATGGATGAATGGATGGATGAACGAGTGAATGAATATCCACATAATAACTCAGTTTGCTTTTGTTTTGTTGAGAGCTTTTGTTCTTCTTCTGTTTACAACAACTACTACAAGGTACGGCTTATTATTCTCTTCTAGATAATATAAATAAGTTTTTTTTTTTTTTCTTACTCAAAAAATCTAGTGAGATTCTTCTTTCAGATTCTTTTGTTAATTTTTCATTTTTATGATCTGGGTTTTTGTAATTATTATGTTTTTAAGTAGAATTGGATGATAATATTCTGAAAAAATTTCGACTTTTTGGGTTTGTTTGTTGTGTGGTTTGGACAGGGTAGTGAGTGACAGGTAGTATGAGTTTAGTGTTTTTCAGCTCCTTATTAGTGGTAATTTTCGGAATTGGGTTTGGTAAATTTTAGTAATGGGGTGTTGGATATCAAGGGATTGTATTGGACAAATCCCAAATTCTTCATCACCAGGGAATCCTCGTTCTAAAGGAACTGGTAATGGAAGGAGAGATAATAATCATGGTTTTGATTCTGATGAAGAAGGAGAGAGTGAAGATCAGTTCAATCAATTAAGTATAAACAATGATTCTGAAGTGGGTATAACTAGATTATCAAGGGTATCTTCGCAGTTTCTACCACCTGATGGGTCTCGTACAGTTAAGGTTCCATCAGAAAACTATGACTTGAAGTATTCATACTTATCGCAAAGAGGGTTCTACCCAGAAGCTTTAGACAAAGCAAATCAAGACAGTTTTTGCATTCACACGCCGTTTGGGACCAACCCGGATGATCATTTCTTCGGTGTTTTTGATGGGCACGGAGAATTTGGAGCTCAATGTTCACAATTTACAAAGAGAAAAGTATGTGAAAATCTGCTTAGAAATGGGCGGTTTCATGTTGATGCTGTGGAGGCATGTCATTCTGCTTTCTTGGCCACAAATACACAGTTGCATGAAGATACTATAGATGATACCATGAGTGGAACGACCGCAATAACAATTTTGGTAAGAGGTAGAACAATATACGTAGCAAATTCAGGTGATTCTAGGGCAGTAATTGCGGAGACAAGAGGGAAAGATATTGTAGCTGTCGACTTATCAATTGATCAGACTCCTTTCCGAACAGATGAGCTCGAAAGAGTAAAGCTTTATGGGGCTCGAGTTCTCACATTGGATCAGATTGAAGGGCTTAAGAACCCGGATGTCAAGTGTTGGGGAACGGAAGAAAGTGATGATGGGGATCCTCCTAGATTATGGGTTCAAAATGGCATGTACCCTGGTACAGCCTTTACAAGGAGTATAGGTGACTCTGTTGCTGAGTCTATTGGTGTTGTTGCTACACCTGAGATTGTTGTTTTGGAGCTCGCACCAGAAAATCCTTTCTTTGTGATTGCTAGCGACGGGGTGTTCGAGTTTCTTTCTAGCCAATCTGTCGTTGACATGGTAAGAGAATTGTTATTTATTCTGTTTCAATCATGTCTACTTCTGTTCTGTAGCTCCATCTAGTAATAAAGCGGATATACTGCTGAGTGATATACTTCTCCTGGAACTTAAGATCACAATAAGAAAAAAAGAAAAAAAAATTCTATAGATGGCACTGTTTCTTATGTGGTTAAAACAATTACTGGGTTAGCTGGCTTCTTTCTTGTTGCCTTGTACAGTTAAAACTTCCAAAAGTGAGCAAAATAAAGTAGAAGATTGCAGTTGATATCTTTGTATAGTTTTTTTGATACTACAGTGATAGTGTCGTTATTACTCATTAAGCTTCTTATTACATTCAGTTCATGTAGAATTTCGTTGTGTTTGCTGTGGATGATATACTTCCATCATATTAATTTATGACATTAGTTGTTTTCAACTTTATTCTTCTCTGATATGCAGGTCATCTATGTCATTTATTCTGCTATTGTTTTGTTAGGTAGCAAAGTTTAAAGATCCTCGCGATGCTTGTGCTGCAATTGTTGCTGAATCTTATCGACTTTGGCTGCAGTATGAAACTCGTACTGATGACATTACAATCATAGTTGTGCATATAAATGGGCTAACTGATGTAAGGGGCATCTCTTTTGTGAAGCATATTTGTTCCTTGAACTCTTATCTTTTATGTACACACACACACACACACCACTTTCTAGTTTTTATATTACATATTTTCTCTCATTCCTTTTGAATCATTTCAATATCTTTCCAGAATATCGTAGTTCAACCAACAACCCCAGATGTTTCAGTTCGACCTCTGCCTCAGGTTGTAGAGATGACAGGATCTGAATCACCTTCCACTATAAATTGGAATTCGAGGAACCCGCGTGAAAGACATGAGTTGTCACGAACACGTCTCCGGGCAATTGAAAGTTCCCTAGAGAATGGACAAGTGTGGGTGCCTCCGTCGCCGTTGCATAGAAAAACATGGGAAGAAGAAGTAAATGTTCTTGTTTACGTGCTTTATCTTCTGATATGTGTGTCTTGTTTAAGACATAAAAATTGAACACCTTCCCTTAACTTTGATTTTTTTTTTTTGCTTTTCATGTTACTAATTAATGCAGTCACATATTGAGCGGGCTTTGCGCGACCACTTCCTATTTAAAAAACTCACTGACGCTCAGTGCCACGTTTTGTTAGATTGCATGCAAAGAGTTGAGTTCCAGCCTGGAGATGTTGTAGTCCAACAGGTTATTATCATATTTCTTTTTCATAATATAGAACTTATGTGATGACATATAAAAGCTAAACAACTCATTGAATCGTTGTATTCGAAGTGTGAAGCTAGTATTCACCATTAGAAACCAGAATTTCTTCAGCAACTTGTTAAGTATATGAAGTCTGACATTACAGAAGTCTAATTGGTGCCCTGTTTCAGGGAGGGGAGGGAGATTGCTTTTTTATCGTTGGAAGTGGTGAGTTTGAGGTCTTTGCAACTCAGGTACTCACTTGGTGGAAAAGATGTGCAGGCTAGTAATTATTTATTAGAATTATTAGCATAAAATGCTGTCAGTTTTACTTCGTATATAAGACCGTTTTTTTTTTCTTTGGAACTACCTTCTATTTGTATTATGATATTATCCATATAGATCTCCTAGAACATATTCAACAACGGCTATTTGCTTCTCATTTTCCTGTTGGCTTACCTCTTATGTTTAGGCTGTCTCCTTGATAACTGCCAATATTCCTCCATCCCTGCCTTGAAGATCTAACTACCATGTGGTCTTCTTAAGCATCACTGATACCCTAGATTATAGTCATAGTATCTACAAGAGCAAGTTTTTCATTAAGTTTCTTGTTGTTGTAAGCTAACTGGCTAAGTCTAAGTGGCAGGAAGAGAAAAACGAGGAGGTGCCTAGGGTTCTTCAGCGTTACACAGCGGAAAAACTGTCATCCTTTGGGGAGTTGGCATTAATGTGAGATATTCTGTTTTTGGTGTTTCTTTTGACAGTTGAAGGCATGTGCTTTCTAGCTTATCTCCTTGCATGTCTTCCATGATTCTCGGTTTAACAGTTCTATGAATTCCCCGAAATAACTTCTTCAAGATTCATAATGAAATTCCAACTTTTTTTTTGCATTTGAGTTCAAGCTATTGTGGTTAATCACATTCCTTGCCGCAGCGGTGTTCAATCTTAACACTAATCGTTAGTTTGGTCATACAGGAATAATAAACCACTTCAGGCCTCTGTCCGTGCTGTGACAAATGGAATTCTCTGGGCTTTGAGGCGAGAAGATTTCCGAGGAATTCTCATGTCAGAGTTTTCGACCTTTTCATCACTGAAGTTGCTCAGATCGGTGGAGCTTTTCTCAAGATTATCAATCTTACAGCTAAGTCACATTGCAAATTCCCTCTCCGAAGTTTCCTTTTCAAATGCACAGACAATAGTAGATAAGGTAAAATCTAGTCTTGTTTTGTAATTCCTTGCACATTATAAATTAGTATTCTTACAAGTAACTCACTGCTGTTTGCAGGATGAGTGTCTTTCTGCATTGTATATTGTTAAGAAGGGTCAGGTGAAGATCACTCGTGGCAGTGACCTGATAAAAGGTTCAAACTTCGTCAGTCTTTTATCTGATAATATGAAACAAGAAAATGACAGACTGAATGATGAAGAATTCTCGGTAGAGAAGACTGAAGGAAGCTATTTTGGTGAATGGGTGCTTCTCGATGAAAAGGTCATCTCCTTATCTGCCATTGCTGTAGGTGATGTTGTATGTCTTGTTATAACAAAAGAGAAGTTTGAATCTGCAATCGGACCTTTGGCAAAGTTATCACAGAATGACCGCAAGTATGTTAAATCTTCTTAAATGATTGCTTCTACTTTTACTATACCTCCCCGTTCAATAACCTTTCAATCAATTGATTATGACCCAAAAGCCAAATGATACACCCCTGTTTAGTTTACCAATGAGGTTATTAACTTTCTTACAGATTCTTTTAAGTTTCATACCCACCGACAAAAATAGTTATGTAATTTCATTTATGAACTTTGGAAAGTTGCATGTTATTTATTTTTGATATGTTTTGCTATTTCTACATTTAATTTCCTGATACTTATGGATCTCAGATCGAAGGATTACACTTTGTGTTCTTCTAAGAAATCTGCTGTAGATATTGATCCTTCTGTTTTGGCTAAGGTTCAGCTCTCAGATTTGGTAAGTTTACAACAATCGGATGTCATTGTTTATTTGCAAACTGTTGATTTTCCATTACAACAATGAAAATTGATCTGTACCTCCTAATGGTATTTACTGTCACAGGAATGGCGAACATGCACATATTCTACAGATTGCGGCGAAATTGGACTTGTACTTTTGAGAGGCTCAGGTTAGTTTTGCTATATACTTTTATGGTTTATTCCCTTAAGAAAACATCATTTCATGGAATGGCCAATAGTTTTTGAACTCATAGCAAACTACCTTCCTCTTATTAGTCAGGACTTAGAGCAAGGACTATGGATAGAATGCAATCAGCTGTTAATGTCACAAGAGACTGTTCTTTTATACATATGTAGAGCCCACATCGTATGAAACCAAAAGTTGATCATCTTTTGTCGTTTTTGCTTTTGAAACTGTTCCACACATCATACTAATCAATCTTACTGAAATCCAGTCATTTAACTTCAATCATCTTGTGAATGGTTTTTTGACAAAATAATCCAATTATCATGTGATGGCTAGGGTTTCAAATTTTATAATCTTCTGGGTTTTTGTGATTTACATGATGAGTGGAATGTCACAACAAAAATCAGCGGAGGTTTTGTGATATAAACGTTCAGACTTCCATGTAATTTGCTAGAGACCAGTGTCGACGTTGTAGAGTCTAAGTATTATGTGTCTCTGGCTAGAATTCCATGTATGATGATTTAGAAATAGTCATTTACTGGTCTTAATTCTCTGTAAGGTTTCCAAACCTATGGATGCTTCTTTAGGGTCAGATACACTGTCAGAAAATGTGCTGAGCTTAAAAAGGTTTCCAAAGCAAAGGATCAAAGGGCTCGGTAAGGAGGCGCAGGTCTTCAAAGAGAGAGATTTAATGAAGAGTTTGAGTTCATTAGACTTTGTACCACAAGTTCTATGTACTTGTGCGGATAAAAAACACGTTGGCATATTGTTAAACACATGCTTGGCTTGCCCATTGGCTTCCATACTTCACAGCCCCTTAGACGAATCATCAGCAAGATTTTGTGCTGCTTCTGTCGTTCTTGCTTTACAAGAACTCCATCAGGTTTGATCTTTGATGCTCATAATGGGATTTCTCTTTGTTTTCCAGATCTTTTAGACATTGTGACATCTTCTCTGTAAGTATTAACTTACTGACTCTATCTCTCTCTCTTTTGCTCTCTCAAATTTCAGAATGTTGTTATCTATAGAGGGGTGTCTCCGGATGTTCTTATGTTTGACCAAACAGGTCATATACAGGTTGATGTTAAAATGTGTTTTACATTGCATTACAATATCATATCTGTGTTTGATTTTATTAGTAAACTCACAGTTCCGCTCCCAATACCATCCTTCTATTTGGCAATAATTTTGTACATTACACGCTTAGGAATTTGTCAGTTATCATTTTAGGGACATTTATTGTTTGTTCTATATGTGTTATATAGGTAGTGGACTTCAGATTTGGAAAGAAGTTATCGAGTGAGAGAACATTCACAATATGTGGGATGACTGACTCTTTAGCTCCAGAGATTATCCAGGGGAAGGGCCATGGTCTCACTGCTGACTGGTAAACCTTCTTCAGTGATGTATGCTTGTGTATTTCTATAAGCAATTCGACGTTAAAATTTGTATTTTATGGTTCTTGGGTAAGTTAGGTTATTGTTAACTGTTGTTATTGTGCTCATTATCAACATCTATAAAAACAGAATCAGAAATCATAGAAATTAATACAGGTGAAAATTGATAGGTGGGCGCTGGGAGTCTTAATTTATTTCATGCTACAAGCAGAAATGCCATTTGGGTCGTGGAGAGAGAGTGAGCTCGATACTTATGCGAAGATTGCTAAAGGACACTTCGCTATTCCGCAGTCCGTCAGCCCTGAAGCTGTTGATCTCATTAACAAGGTTTCCATTTTTAATGCCTACTTCTTTACATTTCCTTTTGTATGCCTAAAAGAAGTAAAACATCAGACTGGTTGTGCTTGATACAAAAGTCAAAAGTTACAGAGGTTGAGGAATGAACTTCCATCAAATGGAACACCAAATGGTTCATAGCTGTAGCTATACCATGCGATGGAAATTGATCGACTCTTTCACCCTCGCAACTTTTAACTATGCTGCAGCACAATCAGATGCCAACAGTATCTTTCATTTTTCACTCCTTTAATTTTTTCCGTGCATGCTTTGACCAGTTACTTCAAGTTGATGAAAATTCAAGACTAGGAAGCCAAGGTCCTGATTCGGTCAAAAGTCATTCATGGTTTGAAGGTATTGACTGGAAAGGAATTGCAGACCGTAAATTCCCTGTTCCTCATGAGATTACATCTCGTATCTCTCAGTATATGGAACGTAATTTAGATGATTGTTCTAATCCAGTGTTTTCTCCATCTCGAGACATGGAAGATGATGACAGTGTTGAACTGTTTGAAGATTGGTGAACGACTTCGAGTAACTTGTGTATCTCTTGTTTCTGTCGCGGGTTTCACCTGAAGAAAAAAGCAAATGAACACTTGACACTGGTTTCATGATTGAGAAGATCCGAGTGCAATAATGGATCTTGGATGGTCCTATTAGGTACCTGCCACTTGAAACATCTGAAAAAATTATAATAATAATAGTTAAAAAAAAGGCTCAGCTCAAAAAAACATAAAAGAATCTTGTAAATGCCTTCCAAGTATGTAAGCTGCTGATTCTTGTATCTGGAATAAGATGTAATTTTTCCTTTAAACATAGTTGAAATTTGAAACATCACAGATGCATATTTTGAAGAGAGATTGAACAACTTTTTCATTTAAGACCAAGGGCATGCTAATTACGCAAATACTCTGTTTTGTTGTATGTGATATTTTGCCTGCTTGCTCAGTTTTGTCCCTAGGTGTTGCTCCAGTTAGCCCCATCACTGATTAATTTGTCCAAAGAAGAACTGCGCAAGTCAGTTTCCAACCATCTTGATTAACCGTGACGGGCATGTTTATTATCGCGAAATGCACTTATAGTTTGTGGTAGTGTAGTGCACATTAGAAGACTGTAAAAATGTGAAATAGTGTCAATTTAACGATGTGAAACTGATCCAACATCACAGGTAAAACACTCAATAAGCTAAAGACATTCTACACATTAGATTACTCCAAAGTAACAACTATCTACAAACGAGAGCTACACAACCAAACACACTTGGATTATTCTATCTAATCAGCTAGTCTCGACTTTTATTCATCTCATTTTCGTTCTAACGCAAATGTCTGTCCTGGAGCTTCTTTTCTACCCACGCTGGAGATAAAACTGGACTCATCTCACACTCCCTGGAACTGGAAGACATCTTGTGATAATAACATATTGTAGTTGTTGATGATTCTTCTGCATTTGTAGCATTCGTCTCTTCTCCCGGAAAAACCTTAACTCTCCAAACTTTTAATGTTCTATCCAAACTTGCACTGTAAACTAAGAACCCCATTGCACCTTTTTCCATCTCCAAGCAAGCGGCTAAAGTTCTCACCGGCCCTCGATGACCTTTTAACACCGCTAAACATTCGTGAAAATTGGTTTCTTCGTCTCTCCTCCACACTCTAATAGTTGTGTCTTCTGATCCACTAGAACACAAACCTCTTTATAGCAACTAAACAAAGAACGGGAAATCGATGACCGGGTAAATATCCTCCGTGAATATACCTACCGGAAACTCTATCTTTCTCCCAAAAATTGATCGAACCGTTTGAGGAACCCGAGTAAAGATAGAAAGAATTAGGTGAAGAACTTAATGCCAAAGTATTGACAGGTGAGTTTTGGATATTTAGTGTGGTTGTGAGATTATGCGAGTCCTCACCAAATGACTTCCTCCATATCTTAACACACCCATCTGAAGTGAATAGACAACCATCTTCTTGATTCACTAGAATTGAATTGATATTGTCTTCATGAGCTACAAATGAATCAATACATTTCTTATCCAAAACGTTCCAAACCTTGACTGTTTTATCCCAAGAGCCTGTGTATAATATATCTCCGGCATGGTAATAAGCAATGCAAGAAATGTAATCTTTATGAGGTAGTTGAGAAGACGTTCTTCTTCGAAATGAAAGAAACGAATTATTTTGAGGTAAAGTTGTCATTTTTACAGGTTGTAAATTATCTGTCAATGACATTCTCCATACTCGAATTTTGTAGTCCTTATGTGTAGTGAAAAGCATGTTACCATAAGATAATATAGCACGGATTTCACCTGAACTTGTTCTAAGACACCCACGTTCTATACACTCTGGTTGTCTCCAGATACGGACACGGCTACTTTCGGAACCGGTGAATATAATTCCTCTAGATACCGCAATTGAGTATACAGTTCCTTGGCGACGGTGCAATGAGGCAACACAATGGTAAAGTAAATTCGGCGAAGGTGAAGGATGAAGAAGTGGTGAAAGTGTCCAAGGAGATTCCGGACTTGTTGGAGCCGATGCCGAAGAATGTCTTCTAGGACTGAAGTTTTGGTTTTGATCATAAAAATTATTTAATTTCATAGAAAGACGTGGTGGTATTTGTTGTTGTTCTCCATCCATTATACTCCAAAGCGATTGCTTACTGAAGTGTTCCATCTGAGAATGCAGATTGATAGCCAGGGGGATACATAGTTAAGTTTTATAGTAGGTGTTTATTTATGGTCAGTAGTTTGATGAAGTTGGGCATTAAAAATTACAGTTAATGGCACATGAAAAGATTACGGCATTTCCAAGATAACTCCTTGTACTTGTACACAAGGAAATCAGCTTACTATGGACTGTAATTTATGTTACATGAACATCACTTCTTTAATGTTTGAAAGGACTAATCCATACTGATGAGGGTTTAAAGTCTTGATAGTTCTATGCCTTAGCTGCAACAATCCATGGTGGTCATGGCCATTTAATGTTTGCTTGCTTAGACCAGTAGCAACTTAAATGAATTTTTTGGCTTTAATTATTATTTTTAAAATTTTAAATTTTGGCTTTTTTATTGAAATTCATAAATGTAAAATATAAATAGCACCGACGCTTAACGAAGAAGAAAATCTATCAAATAGGCAGGTTATTATTTGAGGACCATCCTTTCTCCGATTTAATTGGTTCTATCGTGTTTATTTTAGGTAATTCTTTTGATTTTCCTTCTTTTTTCCTTGTCGGATTGGTCGATATGTAGTACATCAAGTATTTTCTATTGTTATTACAACTTATTTCTTGATCTACTTTATTTCTATGTAACTGTTCGATGCTATTAATGAAAAATAAAAGCTTATATATATATATATAAAAAGAAGCAAATACTTGAAAATTGGGTGAGATCGTGGTAACCCCTCTGCAGAGAAATATCGACATATGTGATTGGTAGGCACAAAATCCAAATTATGTTGGATTGAAATTTTTTAAATAGAACAATATTTAGGTCCAAAACTTAACATCTTAGACGTACAAGTCTGAAATCTGAAAATTACAGATTGGTAAATCTTCATGCGTTATAAAAAAAAAAAACATTGTAAAAATGATTTGAGGTTTCATTTTTTCTCAAACCCTATGATTGGTTCAATAATATTTTGTTCTCCTTGTATGATGAATTTGACTTGGTAGTCCTTGAAGGACTCATATTGCATTAACACAAGAAATGTGCTCCGAAAACATATTCGAATTTGTAATCCATGGAGGATTCAAACTATATTCAGGCAGCCATCTGGATCGATTATGTCAGATTTATCAATCCTTTAAGTAATTTTTGAAAAATTGGTAAAAGGCCAAAATCCGAATTAGTTGATTATGTTAACTTTACTAGTCTCATAAGGAGTCCTTAAAAGCACTAAATTCTACGTTTTTAGGGGCATAAATCTCATTTTACCTTAATATGATGTTTAAGAGTTGCTTGCATAAAACTCGTCTACGAGACTAGAGTTATGATTTTGATGCTTGTTTTCTGTAATATTCATATAGTTGAGTTAGCGTCCATAAATCGTCAAAAGTTGTACTGTTTCCCCTAAGTTTCAGGTTTTGTCCCATGTGGTTTTTCTGATAAGGTTTTAACGAAGCAACATTTCATTGACATTTTATTTCATTCAAAATGTTGATATTGTGCTCTTTTTCTTTCGTCCAGATTTTGTCCTATTGGGTTTTTACTGGCAAGGATTTAGTGAGGAAGTTTATTCAAATTTTGGTTATTTGATGGATGCCCTCCATTAACTAGGTCATTTTGTTAGACCAAATCAACATAACCATCTCCTAAGAATTTGAATGTTCTTTTGAACCATATAAGGTATGACCACATATATGGTTTTGTTCACTTACGACAATGTATCTACATCTTGGATCTTTTGTTTAAGATACTGCAAATCATCCCGAAAAGTTGGTATTAATCTATGAAACAAGTTCTCAATGTATTGAAGAAGAATAAATTCAACAAAAGTATTAATGAAAGATAATACTGCTTGTGTAACATAAAATAAGACTTGACTATGCGCTACCCCCTTGACCAACCGAGGGTGTGGAAACGGTGTAACAACTCCGCACCAATTATAGGTCTCCTTCTATCTCTTAGATGTTTTTTTTTACTTGTGCCCCGTCGAGAAATCCTTAGAAATGTGAATCAACTTTTTATCCAATGCTATCTAAAGCCTGGCACTGCTGCTACTCGTCTCACTATATGAGAAGCTTACTGTCGCCTAGCTTCAAGCCCTTGACTCGAGAACTGCACAATCCTTGAAGAATAAAGGCGCAAGATCCATTATATTAAAGTAAAGGCATACTTATACTTGTCGAAATCACCAATCTTGCAACAACTGGAAGGGCCAAACCCGGGGAAGTCAACCAAAGAACAACTTCAACTGCCTTTTCGATGATTTTTAAAGATAGCCCCAGCTATGAAACCAGAAGGGGATAAAGAATATAGCCATTAGTTTTGTCTTTCTCTACCTGCTTTTATACCACTCACATTAAGAAGGGCCACATAGAACTCCTGATTGATCATCGCTACTTTCGAGACACTATTCCTTCCCCCTTTATTTTTCTTCTTATCATACGCAAACAAAAAAGAAGTGAATATCTCGATGTCAGCCTTCGGCTCCAGTGGGCGTTAACTTTAGGTCCCACACTATCTCTAGGAAAAGAAGGAACTAATAACCCGGCGCTGGCACCTTTAGCCCTTTCCCATGCTTCCCTTCACCTGCAAGGCCCCTTCTTTACCTGCGTGAACTGCTCTTTATTGATCGCTCTGAAACACATGGAATCAAGGAATTGGAGTCATTCACCCGGAGTCTTGTATACGAGGATATTGGAGACAGGAAGGGGCAAGCACTAACTACCGGAACCGGCGCTCTTTCGGGGCAGGATTTCTTTCTTAGGAAGGCTTTTATTGCACGATCGACACTCCTACCCGAGACCAGCACTCATATAATGAAGCTCAGACTTCTTTGGGCATATGTGGAGGCGTGGATCTAGTTCATGTTCCATATGCCGTAGGTTTCTTAGTGGTGACACAAGATGATGATCCCAATAGTTCCAAGCTTGAACTATGTCCTTCTCCCAGTTCAGAAGGAGTCGACTTCTGGGACATAACTACATGAATCCAAGAATTAACTTCCTTTCCATTACCTCACTTTAAGAGTTTGCCTTTTCTCGAGGTGGGTTAGGGGGCCCTTTAAGACTTTTCACTAAAACAATACAATCTTCTACATTCAAGAAACTCGTTCAACGAAATTGGGAAGTTTATACTCAATGGTTAATTTGCAAGCTAAGATTTGATTGAAATACTCATCAGGGGAGCACCATCATACAAGGTGTCTCAACTAGACTTATTGCGTTGTACTCTTTTTCTTTTGTTAAGGTTTTGTCCCACTATGTTTTTCTTGTCAAGGTTTTAACGATGCAACATATGCATGTCGAACACTATTTTTAAGTTTCACATAATTTCAGGTTTTTCTCTTTTGAGTTTTCCTGTATGTTTGTAGTGACTGATACACATGTTTTTGTGTCTTAATTGTTCTTATATTTATACTGTTATTTCTCGATTTATGTACTAATATTACTATTTTGTATACTTTTAGGTATTTTTGGAAAAATAAATAATCATGGGAAAATTGGGCTTAAAAAGTGTTAAAGGCACCTTAAAAGGTGATAAAGGCACCCAAGATCTTTTGATAAAGGCACACATGCCTTGGATAAGGGAACCTCTTTTTTTTTTTCAAATTCCAATTCAAGTTTTTGGCGAGAATTTTGGTTCAACAACTGCGTGAAATTGATAACGAATTTTGGAAAGGTTTGAGGAACTTTAAGGCAAGAATATACTCTTGTCCTAATAAGAGGAATTTATACATGTTTGGAAACATGAAAATCCAACAAAGTCTCATGTAAATATTTGATTATCAAAATCAGAAAGTTTATTTTTATTTTCGGGCATTACTTGGATAAGAATTGTTTGTAATAAAAGAGATATTATCTCTAAGATTTGATTCGATCAAATATAGGCAGTTTGAGATAAACAAGGAAACAACATCAAAGATCTCTTCTCGATCAGGAAAGAAAATTGTTCGAAAGAAAAAAATCATTTACTTCTTGATCACTACACCAAATTTAGACATTAGCAACAAACCACAGCTGTTGCTGCACAGGGTTGCAACGCTAATCTGAGGTTGCAAAGCTCCCAGTTGCAGGTTTTAGCCACGGCTTGGTTTCTGTTGCGAATCTCGGTCTGCAACGACTGGTCGGAACGCAGCTTCCATTGCTTGTTTTATTCGCAACATCCTTTGTCGTTGTTCATTTTTTTGTCCTGTTGCTAATTACACGGATATCCCTACCCGTACTTGATATCATTGGTTCTGGTTCTAATTTAGCAACAGGTTATTGGCGTTGCTAAAGTTTTGCAACAACAAAAAAAGGTCAAGTCTTCGTCGACCTAGTCAAAATCCATTTCCACTCCTCATTTTCCCCCTGCAATTACCCAGTTCCCCTGCATTATCCTGATTAACCAACACTTCTGATTCAATCATATTCAACATGCCACAGATATTCAAATTAAGTACGATGTCTTTTAATCGATATAACAAATAGTTGAGAATCATCACTGGAATTTATCAAAAAAAAAAGAGGTTCTTCAATTGATGTGAACTTAAAGTATCAGTAGGAGATAGAAATGTATACAAGTATCACAATAAACTTACTAAGATGAAGAAGACAACAGAATTTCGTAATTGACATAGAATGTTCTATATTGAGGTTCATAAATGGATGGGTGCCTAATTTATGTGAACTCAAAGTATCACAGTAGAGATACAAAGGTGTATATGTATCCCAACTTACTGAGATGATGAAGATGACAAAATTTCCTCCATGATTCAACCAATATGATTCCACCAGAACCCTAAATACCTGCATAAGCACCAATTCGAAGTTTCAGTACTGAGGTCTCGAAAGGAGAAGTTTAAATAGGATAATAGAAGTTTAAGTGCATCAGTTGCATATAATGAGTAAGTATCGATTGCATGTACAAAAACATATAAGACGACGACAATTAAGGCAACGACTGAAAATTTTCAAATTTGCAATTCGAAAAAAGGTTCAAAAGCATATTCTGACCAAATTGTTTTGAGTTAAAAGTAAGCAAAACATAAAGCTACAAACTGTGGTACCAAAACCTATTGCAGAATAGGTAAGATAACCAAACAAGTAGGTGTATCTGTCAAAGAATTACAACGGTCTAATGTAAAGCAAATGCAAAATGTCTACCTGAGTTTTGTTGTTTGCAAAGAGTTCCTCAAACTAAGAAGCATATATAACAATTTACATAAGTGTAGAACCCTGTTTTTTACAAGCACACCGAATAAAAAGTTATGATGAATCATGCGGACCATATCAAGCATTAATGCCATCAAAACTGACCTGATTCTGGACCATCTAGTTTCAGAACTCCACCTACCACCACCACAAATCAGGGAAACTCTGCCTCCCCGGCAGTTGTTGGAAGATTATCTTTCCTTATCATGTTCATTTCCACTATTGTCCTACACTAGAATTTGTATCTCCAAATACCTAGATAATATATTCATTTGTCTTTGTCCGTGTAGCTTAGTATGATATATATTACAGCGAATCTACATATAAACCATATCCTTTAGCTTTAAGGGTGCAACCCCATCGCTGAAGACCAAACTATTAACTAATGGTGTCTCATGCTAAATTAGCACCTGTTGAAGTACAATAAAGTTTACATTTTCTTAAATTTTAAGATAAGTCATCAGTGCAATTAAGTTTTGTTTATTTAATTGGAGTGCTTTATAAAGGAAACGAAACCAAATACCAGGAGAAGCATATTAGTATATTGACTCTATACAAAATGAGCAGAACAAATGCTGGACATGTAAAATAGTTACTAACCTATCAAGATCATATCCTCCCACACCGAGAACAAAGTCCATGTCGACAGCTCCAAACTTAGCTTGTTTGATCTATGCCAGCTATTGATACCCTGCGACAGATGCTCCCATGTTAGTAACGCAACAGATGCTCCCAAATTAGTAAACTATAGCAAAGAATGTTGCAGAAATGAGAAAATTTACCTTGATTCTCGTATTAAATGCGCCCAACTCCTCACTCACCAAATTTACCTGCACTAGATAACAAAGAAATTATCATTTACCTGGAATGATAGAACAAAACAAGTTATAAGAAACTTAGAAAAGTTATGATTGTAAAGCGAACATGTTGTATCCCCACAATACCCGACAGATCATATATGTCCCCATAGAATCCACAAAAATAAAATTGGGATATACTCACTTTGTTCGGAATGATACGATCTGCATATGGAACTTGATCTACAGCTTCATTCACCACAAATCGTGGTTTGACTTTATCCAAATGCTAAATCTCAGAACTAGGATTTTTGTTGCTCTATGTATGTCCTCTGGAAGTTGATAATTTACCGGCAAAACTCTGAGAGTTGGACCTTCCGTTGCTTTCATCATGATTTACCGGTGAAATTCCAGTGCAAACTAACTTCATGAATCATGGTTGTAGAAAGTAATTCAACAAAAACAAAAACAAATTCACAAGTGCTCCAATCACTGTTCTGTGTTGATTTAGATAATTATGCAACAATCTTCGGCGCCTGCATTTCAAAATGGATTATGTTACAAAAAAAGCTTGAATAAGTCACAAGTAGAAGCAAAACACATAAGGTGAGTAAAACTTAAAACTACAAACCTTAGGAGATTCCAACTCGATAACCCAGAATGCTTAGATTTTCCTAGTCTATAGAACACCCAAAATATAAAAATAAATACAAATAGTATTAACACTCACCACCTCAATTAGCATTAACACTAACAATCCAAATTCTAGTTTTCACTTTTCGGTGAAATTCTAGTTTGGTAAAAACAAATTACAACCATTAGAGATCATAAACCCAATTGAAACTTTACTTTGAGAACCCATAAACCCTAGAAACCAGTGAAACAATTTTTAATTTTTTTTTTATCAAAACCCTAGATCCGCAATCATAAATAAACTTGATGATCATGAATCAAATAAATCATACAAAAACGAGTTTCACCCATCAATCATAGAGACAACACGCAAATCTGATAAATCTGGAGAAAAAAAAATCAAAAACAATATCTGATTGTTACCTCCTCTGTTGGCGCTGCTGATGATTCTCGAAAAAAAATCAAAGAAAGTGAGAAGGGGGAGGCGAAAGAGAAGTAGAAGAAAGGGGATGCGTATTCTTAGTATCTAGGGTTTTAACTAACCAAGGTCACACACACATGTGGGAGTTAGGGGTGGAATAATCTTTAAGTTTCAAAACTATTTCAGTTGACTAGGAGGAAAAATACTACTACACATGGGAGTCGCATGCGTGAAATCAAAATAGCCTAAAATAAAAAAATGATAGTAACATTTTTATTGAAACGGTGGAAGTATAACTGCCAACCACACATGGGAGTCGCATGCGTGAAATCTCCGCCGTTGCTAATAGCAACAAAAAAAGCAGTTAGGAATTTCGCAACGTTTTTAAACAGCTACTTTGTGTTGCTAATCAGCAACGACGAATGTTCTATTGCTAATCTGGGTTGCTAAAAGCTGAATTTTGTGTAGTGGATCTGCTGAGAATAAACTCATTGAATGGGAGGATTTGATGATATGGGGAGGTTCTAATATAAATAGAAGAGCTTTAGGAACTATTGGGAAGGCTGGCTGCGGCCAGAATTGAAAGAACAAAAATTCAGTTTTGTTTCTGCAGCTACAGGCGAGAAGAAGAAGAAAATGAAGAACATAAAGGCTGCATAAATCCGTCGTTGATACCGTTGCCAAAGCCATTGAATATAAAAGCAAAAGGCAACGGTGTGGTGAATGTCTAGCGACAGTTCTGAGTATAAAGGTCATTAAAGCTGTCGGTTACTCATTAAATCATTCTATTGTTTCTGCGACACAAGTGGTCAGTTCTTCTTTGTAATTTTCTTATAAAATAATGAATAAAATGTTTTTCTTCTTCCATTCTTTTTGTAATGATTAGCTATATTTCTTCCTAGAATTAGAGATGAAGTCCTACTAAGTTTACTAGAGTATTGTGATTATTTACTATATCAATTTTTCATGGTCCTATTTCTTGATTAAATATGATAATAATTTTTTCATATGCCGATAGTGCTTAAATAATTGATTTATTTATTCTTGTTAGAGAATAGTATTTTATAATGAAGATGATTATTAATCCTTTGAGAAAAATAATTTATTTTCCGAGACACATATAATTGTTAAGCCGTCTTGAGTAATAATTTAAGAAACTTATAGAGAAAAGTTACAATCATCTAGTTTGCTTAGTAGTGATAAAATCTCGACATCCTAGGTTTTCTTTCATTACTGAATCATTTTTAGTATTTTTTTTAGATTTGTTTTTAGAATTAAATCATTAAAACCAATTTTATTATTAGCACATTAATTAATTAAAAACTAGAAATTTACAATTCTGAAATCCCTGTAGAACGAACCGTACTTGCATACTGTCTCATCGACAGCCGTGCTCTTCCGATTTTAAATTAAAATTCTATCAGTGACTTAGCCACCATGATCATCAGGGAGAGTGTTATAAGCCAATGCTTATTTACTAAGATACCCTTAGTCTCTTATCCATGTAAATAAGAATTTAAAGCTACGTAATTTTACATATTTTAATAAGAATTTTTCTCTTCTTCATCCTCTATTTTGTCTAGGGCTGCACAAGAACCGACCGGAACCGACGGAACCGTACCCCAAAAGAACCGAACCGAGGGTACAAGGTACAGGGTACGGGTATAAAAAATGGGAACCGAGTACAACCGGGTACAAGTACAGGGGTAGCTGTACTTGTACCCTGTACCCTGTACCTGTACCTCCTCATGATCTTTTACAAAGTTGATTACTAAAACCTATTGCTCTTGATCTTTTATATGATTATATACTAGATGATAACTCTAATGTTGAGGAAGGTAATGTGATTTTTTTTTTCTTTTCTATATTAGTCATCAATTCAATCTTTAACATAATATTCATTTCTACACATTTCGTAATACTGTATACATTTCGTAATTAGAGTGAAATGGTAGAAACACTTAAATTTTCTATTTTTTTTATTTCAACAATTTACATTTAAATTTTAGATGTAACAAAAAAAAAAAAAAAAAGAACAGGGTACAGGGTACGTACCCGGAACCGGACCCAGGGTACAGGATACAAAACGGGAACCGGACCCAGGGTACAGGGTACAAGGTACAGGTACAAAATTTAAGAACCGACCATGGAAAGGTACATGTATAGGGTTCCACCAAGAACCGAGCCGAACCGATCTTTGTGCAGTCCTAATTTTGTCTCTCCTTCTAGTTTAACATTAGTCAAATTATAGATTTTAGATTAAATTGTTGTATTCTTAACATTTACGTGATAATATGGTGACTCTCCTGGAATTAGCTTGACTTAAAAGGGGACATCCATTGCAAAATCGTATTAATGATTTCTATGGGTTTGATGTATTTGTTCCAAATAAAGAAGGTTAACTTTTTTTTTTATAAAATCAGGATTATCGAAAATTCAAGTGATTAAAGTTGAAGAAACTGTTTCAAAGTAACAGAAAGAAGAACAATGACCGGAAATTAATTTAAAAGAATTAAAATTAAAATTAGGTGATATAAAAACTACAAAATTATGTTGTTAAATTTGGAATAAATGTGTCTTTATCCTATGATTTTATAAGATCATACCTAACATAAAAATAATGAAAAACTAGACACAAAGATAACGTCAATTTTACCTGGATTTTCTCTTTTTAAGCATAAAAGGTAATTATTCAACTAGAAAGCGATTACACGTGGATATATCATATCCATAGAATCATTTAATATAATTTGGTTTAAAAAAGACGGGATCATATGGTCCCAAATTTTTATAGAAAGATTTTCTGATTGACTGCCATCTGCCGTATAATTCGCAAGATCATCCGCTGATTGGTTTCCTTCCTTATAGTTGTGCTAGATAGAAAATTGTGGATTTTGAAACATTCTCTGTTTGATTTCGATAATCATTCACCTATGTACCATGGTGGTTAAGTATCAGAGTCTATGCAGCAGGTTTTCCAAGTCTATTTCGAATTATACTTTTGCTCATTTTCTCTCAGTCGTCGTCCTTGACGATGTGGCTCATGTCTCAGCTATTAGTGTAGTGGTGATGCCTAAAGGTTATGACACCGATGTCACAGATCTAGCAATCGAAGTTCTGCATATAAAACCTACCCATGCAATTATAGGTGTCTTGTAACCACCCCGTCCGTATTGATCTTAATCTATTCTAAGTCAGGAGTGAACCAACCTCAGATATAAACTTAAAAACATAATTTTCTATTTTCCAAATAAGAGATTCTGTGGAAAACTAGAGTCCTGTTTTTGTCATGGTGAATTTGTACACTCCTAACATTTACCCAAGGAAATACAGTATATAAAGTTTTGCGGAAATGCATGTGGTAGCTTTTTCATAGCATAGCATGTTCCTTCTTTTCTGGTGAAATATTTTTCATTCATCACTTGTGGCGAACTCATTTCACCAAAATGATAAATACAGTATCCTTACAAACTGCATTGTTTTCATTAAGTATCAAACAATATATTTAAGAATGACCCCCCATATATTTCTTCCACAATCAATTTGAGCGGTACAATCTCCCTAGGGGGGTCTAGTGTCTAGACCTCAAAGTCCCCAGTCGGAACTTGCATATGCCAATTTCCAACCAAAATTTCTCTCGATTTATAAATAAATAGATGTGGACTTTGAGTCCCATTGTTTTCACACTAGGGTGTGGAAAAGCTTAAAATGCTATTCAAGCCCCCTATATTTATGGTTGCACCAAAAACATAAATAGTAGAAAAACAAAAATGCATTGTTGTCGATTGTCAACAACAACAAAAGGACCAACAAAATTAGGGCCACGCTAGTTACTAGTTTTAGTGTTTTACCCCTTAAATCTTTATAACTACTCCATTGAACTTGATCAATTTAAGTTGATGACATCTTTTTGGAAAAGAGCAGACTGCAGAGTTAAATGATTTTTGTTAATGAAAAGATATTATATCTGGATACGTAGTATCAGCAAATATAAATGAGAGCGACAATTTCCAATAAACGTAGCAAGTAGTATAAGCAGAGTGTAGGAAGAAAAAGGAGAAGGAAATGCAACAAAGTGCATTATTCATAACATGAAAAAACTTAGTTTTTGGATAGCGGGGTGCAAGTGGAACTGCAATTCGACGAGCAAGCCAAGCAGCCCGACAACAAATTCAGGTGATGGGTTGGCCACAACTCCTACCCAAGCTCAACCAAGATTTCCTGCTTCTTTCATTACCTCAGTCACCTGCACAAGAACTAACGTAAAGCAAAGTCCTTGGTAAAATAAATCGTCCAAATTTTTAAAACAAAAGAAACACAAGTAGTTTGACTTACGTTTCCATGATTCGTCGAGGTTTACTACCTCCAAGACGTGTAAGTAAACTTTATTTGTCAAAAACTTATTTTTGCTCGATGAAGAAGTTTTATTAAAACTCCAACAAATAAAACAAGACCAAGGTGCTACCCAAAAGAGGCAGCAACACAAACAAGAAAAACACCCGACAACACAATGAAAATCCCTACGTCACTCAAATATACTCCCCAACAAAAACACTAACATGCTAAGGAGGTCTGTGAAAAAACTGCTCCCAACCCACATTAATAAGAGACGTATTGGCACCAGCAAAAAAAATAATTAGCGCCCTTAGCCCAGTTAAAATCTTGGATTTTAATGTCCCTGATAAAATCTGGCGTTTATAACTAAACAACATGTCAAAGATACATTATACGATCCTAAATTAGCTCCTCAATGATCCTAAATTGTCCCCACTGAATAGGTTTGTCAGCTGGAATCTCTCTCAATCATGTATTCCTACATTATCCTTTTTATATCTGTACCAGCACTTAATAGTTGTGTGGTTTCTTCGACCACATAGCTGACATGGGCCTTGCGAGTTCTGATTGTTGTATTTTGGATTACTTTGTGGTCTACTTGGTTGATAGTTGTTGCAATTTCTTCGCTGATCCGACATGTTGTAGATATTTTGTCATGTAACTGCTAAATTGGCTAAGGGTTGCTGAATTTGAGCAAGTTGTTGCCCAAAAAACATATCAAAGGTAAGTATGTGAGCATAAAATGTGTCTATTCCAGTGTTTTCATAGTACTTAGAGATGTGACAATATGATCATAGGACTGATTTAGCCCATTTAGGATTGATTCCTGCATATCATCTTCACTCACTGGGTTCCCTGATGCTGCAAAAGCATTGAATAGAGATTTAGCTTTCGAAAAATAGTCTTGTATAATATTATTACCTTTGGATAGATTATGGAGTTCCCTTCGAAGTTGCATATGATGTGCTTTAATTTGAGGTGCAAATCGAATTTCTAGTGATTTCCAGACTTCTTTTGAAGTTGATAAATCAACTACACAAGTTATAACACTTTCTGACAGAGATGCCAACAACTATCCTAACAAGATTTGATCTTATTCTTCAAATCTTGTGAATTCTAGGTTAAATTCTTCATAATTAGGAAGAGTTCGTGGTGGTTTTGTTTTGGTTCCATCGACGTAACCTTCTAGTTTGTAGCCTTTTAGCAATGGTTTAAACTGAGCATTCCACAGAAGATAGTTTGTTTTACTCAGTTTGATGTTGATGAGATGGTTTATGTGTAATTGTTGGAGGGTAGTGGTGTTTTCCATTGTTGAAGAGTTTGCGTGGTTTTAGGATCTCTGGCGTGATACCAACTCAAGAAGATATTTTGAATAAAAAAACTTTTTTATTCATTGACAAGAAGATTACAGGTTTCTAGAGATGTTACAGGATCTTTTGTTATACGTACAAATCCTAACATTAATAAGAGATAATGTTGGAATACATAATTCAGAGAGATTCCAGCTGACATACTTATTCAATGGAGACAATTTAGGATCATTAGAGGAGCTAATTTAGGATCGTATACACGTATCCTTGACACAACACACCACCAACAAATTACCACAAAACACCCACCCTATATGTTGTTGGATAATTAGGCTAAAAGATGAAACACAAAATAAGGATGTTATACTTCCGACTTCAAAGTTCTGTGAAGATTTCTTCTAGACAATTATTTCGACCTTCCAAGTCTATTGGCGAGTACAAACGGGTATCTGAAATCATGCCTTCGGAATATAATGAATCCCTTTAACAACGTAATTGTGTTTAAGGTTGTACCCCTTGATTCAACCAAGAACACACATAAATAAGTATTTGATGATGCTTAAAGAAGTAAAAAAACATAAAACTTTGATGTGATTCAATGAGAATCAATTCATCACTATTTATAGGGAATTTGCATTTGTTCAAGATACATGTTCATTACAGATACCTTCAATAGGCTTCAATGTTGGCTAATGGGAAAGGTCGCATCCTTTCAATTTCAAATTAAAACCGACTTACAATGCAACGTTTATTGAAAATATCCAATATTCTCCCCCTATTTTTAAAAAACCGAAAAAAACAGTAAATAAGGTAAAAAAAAATAACCTTACAAAACAGGAATGTCTGCATCACTCAAGTGATTGCCTACTTACTTGAGTGGGATCGAGCCAACGCAGTTCAAGCAAAGTTGGGAATAAACATCACCGTAGAAAGCAGTGTGCATAAATGATAGGTATCTTTTGGATTTGAACCTTCACTTAGTGTAAGAAATTCAAAGCCTTATCGATTTTCTATGGTGAAACCAGTCTTAAACCAAGTACCCCTTATGATAAGATAGTAATCTACATACATATGTATTCCATAGAATCATTTCTTCTATAGCTTAGCACTTCTAATGATCATGTGCTCATATCTTGGATTCATGAGTATTCTTCAGAGAACAAACTTATTCTCTTAGGAAACAACCTGATTTCTATACTCATATGGGTAAGTCTCATAAAATGTTTATGCGACATGCATGTAAACAACAATAGATTCATTAAAGATCAACATTCATCCCCATTCATGCAAAATCACTGTACTTATTAGATATGAGAAGTTTTTACTTAGTCCACCATAATCATTCTCATAATTTTTTGGTACCCATTGAACTTTGTTTATCTTTTTCAAAAAATAGGTTGGGTTTCTATTATGGGCGATTGACTATCTTTCACAGACCTTAGTCTTATTTCCTTACACTTTATTAAAACCACTACATTTGGTAGACTTTTCGTAAATGGGTTTGTCAAGTTATTTTTTGTTTAAATATAGTTAGACTATAACTACTCCTATCTTGAGTAATTACCTTACCATTTGATGTAGACTTGCATGCCTAGAATTTCCGTTATAAGTCTTGTTAGAGGCGTTATAAATCGTAGCTTGATTATCACAATTAATCAAAGTGGGATTAATTTGAAGAACATTGTTGTACCAAAAATACAAGTCTGCTCCTTGGAAATCCAACACAAATTAGAACCTCTTAGTGTAAAGATCCATCCAGACGTAAACTTGGACTTGGATTCTACATTTTTCTAGTTAGCATCACTGTATATTCTTCATATACAACGGTATAACCTTGGTAATGCAAAGCATTGTCAATAGTTCCTTTCAAGTAAACTATCATTCTTGAAACTACTCTCCAATGTACAATTCCTAGATTACTTGAGATACGACATATCATTCCCACGTCTTGGGCTATGTTCGGTCTTGTAAAACACATAGCATATATAAGACTCCCAATAATACTGGAATACTCAAGTTGTGCATAAGCGCGTCTAGCATTCTTCATCAACTTGATACTATGATCTAATTGAGTGGGGGATGGTTTGTCATTAAAATGACCATACTTTTTGAGAAATTTCTTAATGTAATAAGATTGGGTTAAAGCCAACTCATCTCCCTTTCTTAAGATTTTAATTCCTCAGATTACATTAGCCTCTCCAAAAAATTTCATAGTTATAACTAAAAAACTTCTTAGTTTCTTCCACACAAGATATGTTAGATTAAAAAATAAGCATATCATCAACATTTAAGCAGATAGTTACACATCCAGAACTATCATGCTTACTATAAATACATTTGTCAGCTTTATTAACAACAAAACCATATGAACAAGCTACTTTGTCAAACTTCTCATGCCCTTGCATGGGAGATTGCTTCAAGCCATAAAGAGATTTTACTAATTTGTTAACCTTCTTTTCTTGGCATGATAATATGAAACCTTCATGTTGTTCCATATATATATCTCTTATACTAAATCACCATTTAGAAAAACAATTTTGATAGCCTATTGATTTATACTTAATTTATGAACAAATGCAAATAGATAAGATACGAGCAACATGAGCATATGTTTCTAAGTAATCAATTTCATGTCGTTGTTTATAACCCTTAGAAACTAATCTGGTTTTTAACTTATCAATGGAACTATCAACATTCAATTTTCGCTTGGATATGCATTTAGATCCTGTAGGCTTAGTACTAGGAGGCAAATCATAAACTATCCAAGTTCTGTTTGACAAAATTAAACTCTTCATATCATTGATAGCCTTTTTTCCAGAAAATAACATCTTTGCAACTCATAGCCTCGGAGTAGGTTTTAGGATCATCATAAATATGCATAACATACTTAGTAACGTTATGAATTTCATTCTTACTACCCTCTACATGATGTTATAAATTTTAGACCATATTTTTTTTCTAAATTCTTGGTTTCTTACTCCTTTTAAGTTCAATATCTTCAGTAGGAACTGGAATATTGTCATTGTTTGGAGTAGGAGAAGAATGTTCATTATCGGTATTAGTCTCTAAAGGTTTCTAGACTAGGCAATAATGGATTTTCATTGGGTTGATTTTGGGAACTATTCCTAGTTAAGTTCTCAAAAAATTTACATCTACAAATTCGATAATCTCAAAAGTGTCAAGGATTAAAAGTCTGTAAGTGATACTGTTAAGCGAATAACATACACAAACACATTTATAAGCCTTATTTCCTTAACAGTCAAGACATATATTGCAGTATGTGTGATCAATCTTCAATAAAAACTCCTGGGCATATTTTATAGAATTACCCGTTTGCTAAAGCTATCTGGTCTCTTACTCCATATAGTAATTATCTTATAAAATTAAATAATAGTTTGAATTCTTATTTACAAAGTTGGATTGTTCATTTGTTAAATACTTTCCATCTTAAAGAGTATGCATTATTGTTTGGAGTATTTGGAGAGATAAGTGTTTTTCACATTTTCTAGGGAAAGACTCTGAATCATAATGTCACTGCTCGACTAGCGCTTAAGCATGTAAATGATATTGAAGCTTATTTAACTCGTGGTCCTTTTCATATTACCACATAATGTCAATTAAATAAGGATAGAACTTTAAATGATGTGACTAGTTCAGTTTCTCACGATTGTGTGATTATTTATTGTGATGCCTCCCTTGATAAAAATTTTAATCTATCAGGGATCGGTCTAATTATGAATGATATTACAAGTTCCTTCCTTGGTTGCAAAATCATCCCGGGACTAGTAAGAAGTCCTGAAGAAGCTGAAAGCTGTGCTCTACTAGAGGTTGGAAGATGGGAAAAGGAAAGAGGATTGTGTAAAGTATGCATAATAAGTGATGCAAAACTAGTTGTTGATCATTTTAGTTTTTTCAAAGTAGAGTTTTTAAAGAGAAATTGTAACTCATTATCCCTAGATTTCTCTATGTGTGACTAAACTCTTTTTATTAATGAAATTTCATTTCTTATATAAAAAAAACCCATATTTCCTAACTTTGGTCTTTTAGGATCATGCTTCCTAACATATGCTAAACAACCTCAAACTTCAAGTCTTTTCAAATTTATTTTTCTCGTCAACCACAATTCATAAGGAAAAACATTCTTCTTTTACAAAGGAACTCTATTCAAAACATAACATGTAGATAACATAGCTTCACCCCACAAAATCAGGTAATTAGAACTAATAAGCATAACATTAACCATATCTACCAAAGTTCTATATTTTATTTTAGCAATACCATTTTGTTGAGGTGTAAATGGTGCAGTAAATTGATGAACTAAACCATGATGTTGATAAAACAATTTAAATTCCTTAGGATAATATTCACCACCACAATCAGAACGTAAAATCCTAATTCTTTATTTTGTCTCTACTTCTACTTTATATATTTTAAAAATATCATAGACATCATCCTTATATTTCATCAAGTAAGTATAAACGTACCTAGTACAACCATCAAAAAAAGTGACATAGTGTTTGTTTCCATCACTAGTAATATGACTCTTCAAGTTACTGATATCATTATGTACTAATTCAAGCAAGAAAAAGTTTCTTACTATGCATTTAAAAGATATTCTATGTATTTTTTCTTGCACATGCATGTATTTCACATTTATAAACATTATCAAATTAGCATTCACAAATCAATCCTATTTTTTCATGTTTTTAGAGGAACCATAATTCACATGTCCTAATCTAGCATGCCATAAATCAACATAGTCGACAATATAAGCCGAACCATTATTTATTAAATTAAGATTAACCATCCCATTATAAGAGTATACTTGTCTAAAAAATACTCCGTTCTTGGATAATACAAGCTATCAGACTCATAAGTCATCTTAAATCCATCATTGTAATTAACAAGAACTCCTAAAACAAGGTTTTTCACAGTATCATGGACATGTAAAACATTAGTAAGAGTAAGAGTCTTTTCCAAAGTAAATGGGAGTTCTACAGTGCCTTTGTCAACAACTTTGCAGCTTTGGTTGTTCGTTGGAGTAACTTTGTTACTTTCTTTATTAACTGGTTCGTATATCTTATAAAGATTTTTATTTTATCTTTACATATATAAATGGTTGCAACAGTATTGTACCACCATCCACTAATATCAACAACCGTATTGACAACTTGCACTACACAGGTAAGCTTTCCATTTTCATCGATTGCATCACTTCGTTTTTCTTTTGTTTCTTTCGTTGATAAAAGTCACGAGCATAATGGTCGGGTTTCTTACAGAAGTAGCAATCACCTTTTCTTTAATCTTTCTTATTGAGATTTTTTTTTCTTAAACTAAGTATCATTCTTAGGTTTTAAACAATTTAGTGCCTTGGATTTTTCCACACCATTAACCCTAGAATAATTTTTAGTTTGCTGACTATCATTAGGTTCTTTCTTACGAGAGTCTTATTCAACATGTAGATGATGATGTAAAACTTTAAGTCATAGTCAGTTTCAGAATGCTTAAGTTTCTTCTTGTAATAATTCCAACTAGGGGGAAGACGAGAGATAATAACACCTACAACGAATGAAGATGCAAGTTTAGTTCCAGCATTCTTAAGATGATTTACAAAGACTAAAAGTTCACTGAACTAGGAAATAATCTATCTTAAAGTCCATAAAGTTACAAATTAGGAATTTCTTGTTGCATTTCTTCAGAAATCTTGTATTGGTTATCAAGCGTAGTCCATAATTCCTTTGCAGCCGCAATATTTCGATGGGCACTATAAAAACTAGTCTCGAGCGCATTCATAATATGACAACTGCATATGAAATCATCTTTATGACGCTTCTTTCGCTTGACCTTCAAATCATCACTATCTGATAGAGTTGCATCAGGAATTTCCTGTAAACCATCTTCAAGAATATACCAAAACTTAACGGTGTTAAAGATATGTGGAACTTGAAGGATATTAGAAAGAAAGAACTTATGATTTGGAGTGGAAATGACAGTGTTACCAATGTTAGATATTGCCATACCAGAGCCATCAACAGTACAAAATTGATCAGGTCCAGTGTACTCGTGATGGGTTTGGAGATTATGAAGATTATTTGTCATATGGTTGTTTGCTCCACTGTCCACAAGCCAATCATAAATGTAGGTTGGTTGGTGCTATGTAGCATAGGCAGCAAGAGGAGGTGAGTTATTGTTTGAAGAAGGTATAAAAGCTCTGTTGTTATAACCCTTAACTTGTTTACGCTGGTCAGAGAAGGATAAGTGGTCCTATCACATCGTTTCCGGCAATCCCTAGCACTGTGATATGGCTTCTCACATATTTGGAAGATGGTAGCCGGTTTTCCATTCCTTGTAAGAGGGATATCACGACTGCGATTGGTTGAGGCAATATTAACTTGTGGTTACAAGGTAGTAAACTGATTCTGCGCACTGACACGAAGATCATAAGAGAGTAACATAGCTTCAAACTCCTCATATGTAATGACAAACATGGTGGTAATTAGAGAGCTAACAATGGACTCATAGGCTGAATCAAGACCCTTAATGACATAATGACGGAATTCCTTGTCAGAAATTTCTACTCCGCTAGCAACAAGTGAATCAACAATATTCTTAACCGACTAAATGTAGTCGTAAATAGTTGAATTTCCCTTTTTAACATATGAGATAGATTCCTTAAGATAAATAAGGTATGCATCAGTCTTGGATGCAAAAAGACTATCTAGTGTCGTCCAGATAGAATTATAGGTTGTACGTGACTTAACTTTTGCTAAAATTGGGGAAGTCAGAGAGGATATAATCCATCCAAGCAATAATTTGTTTGTGCCTCGCCAAGATAAGAACAACGGGTTAGGAGCTCCGTTAACAGTGGCAGATGGAGATGTGTAAGTACTATCGGTAAACTTTTCCAAATCATATACTTGCAAATAGGGGATAAATTGATCCGCATTCAAAAGGCACATGCTCTAAAGTTGTGGAAGAAGATAAACTAGTGGTTGATGATGAAGTTAAGGAAGATTGGGTTGATTCAGTCGACATAATAAAAGGTTGAGATGAACAAATTTAAAAGGAAGAAAACCCTAATTAGATCTTAGTGAGGTCGACCTGTCTGATACCAAGACATATTAGGTATAAAATTGGTTTCTCAACTTGAGAGAACCATAAGAAAGGTACATATTTATAGGTAGATGTACAATAGGGTTTACAATGTTTGGACAACAATTCTTAACAAAACAGACACCAAACCAAAACAAGAAACTTAAAACTAAACAAGAAAGCTAAACCATATATACACTATATGCCCTGTTCTCAAACTCTTGTCAACGAGTAAAACTCCCACCATCAAAATGTTCCAAGTGATTCAAAGTCTAGTTCATAACTTGCAGAGATTATGTAGTAACAATTGAAGTTTCAGCCACCATTGTAGAAACTTAATTGTATAAAACTGTTGGAAAATTAGGCTAAAAGAGAGGATGAAACACAAAACAGGGAAATTGTACTTCCGATTTCAAGGACCTGTAAAGATTTCTTTTAGACAATTATTTCCACCCTCACAAACAATTGGCGAGTATAATGTACAAGTTGGTATGTAAAATAATGCCTTCAGGATACAATGATCCTTTTAACAATATATTCAAGGTTTGAAACCCTTGATTCAACCAACACATAAATAAGTTTCTGATGATGCTTAGAGAAGAGAAAAAACAAAAAACTTTGATGTGATTGAATTGGGATCAATCCATCACTACTTATAAGGAATTTGCATCTGTATAAGATGTTTTTCCATTACCAAAAAATACCTCCAAGAGGCATCAATGGTGGCTAACGGAAAAGGTCACATCCTTTCAATTTCAAACTAAAACAAAATTAGGCTTTACAGAAAAGATATACCGTTTCGTGACGGGACGCCATCCCACACCCTGCTAGCGGCAAATAACATGCACGTTTATTGAAAATATCCAAATTCTGCAACCCTAAGAAAAATAACACCAAAAAACCATAAACTACATTTTCAACATTACAATTACACACCTTGCAAATACTGGGAGAATTGAGAGACATATTGCGCCTATGCAAATTAACTAAAGTAGGGAGCCAACCCAAAAATGTTTACAAGCCCACCTTTTCTGGCCAAGCGTTATACTAACTTTTAGTCTCATGAAAAGAAGTGAGAGAAGTATCCATAACCATCGCAACATCATAAGTTTTCTTAACAAAAAAAAACCCATTCATATCGCCTAGCCAAATGATTATACAATTTTACTTTTAATAAGAACAGTTCTCTGTTGGAAGCTCGTATCTTATTAGCAGACGATGGCTTTGGTTGGTACTTAGGTTTGTTGATGATGACGTGGTGCTAATTGACGAGTGTAAGATAAGGTTGATAGACGACTGGAATTTTAGAAATAGACTCTAGAATCCAAGCGATTTAGAATTAATAGGACCAAAAACAAGTATATGAGGTGCGAGTTCAACGATGTTAGCTCAGAGGATGGAGACATCACTTTAGCCGGGAAAGTAGTGCCTAGGAATAATATTTTCGATATTTGGGTCAATCCTGCAGAAAAATGACGATATTGATAAGGATGTTGGCCATATGATCCGAGCGGGATGGGTGAAATAACGACATGAAACTGGCACCCTATGTGACACAAAAAAGTCCCCCAAAATCTCAAAGGAAAGTTCTATAGGACGACAATCATGCCTGCGATGTTGTATGGTGCGGAATATTAGGCCACTAAAAGGCAACATGTTCAGAAGAAAAGTATATCAGAGACGCGTATGCTGTGGTGGAGTTGTGGCCATACAAGACATAACCGAATTAGAAGTGATGATATACACGATAAACTTGGAGTGACACCGATCAAGGAGAAGCTTATTCAATACCGTCTTATGTGGTTTGGACATCTCCAACAAAACATCCAGAGGCACTAATGCGCACTGGAATTAAAAGTCGTGTCGTAAACACAAAGAGAGACATAGGTTGACCAAGATTGACATGGAAAAAATTAGTGAAAAAAGACTTAAAAGAATGAAATGTGTCCAAAAAGCTGGCTTAGTTCAGAAATGCGTGGAAATTAGCAAATCACGTACCAAAACCACAACATAGGTTGTTTGGTTAAGATTTGTTTATGCATCGTGTTAGTTTGTTAGAGGCTAAAGGTCATCAGATTAGTGACCCAAGATCAAAGACGTAAAGCTTAGGACTTTAGCCCATAAGATCTATTAATATAGTTAGTATTGGGATTATTACTAGCATTATTGGTCGTATTAATATTGTTATCATTTCTACTTTTAGGGTTTTATATCTAGCCTCCCCAACTCGTTTGGAATCAAAGGCTTGGTTGTTGTTGTTGCTTCTCAGGTAGGATATTAAGAGTGTCATATGATGCTACTAGTTCCAACTCGATATCAATTGCATGTATCTCCGTTAACAATTTTTTTTTTTTGATTGATAGCGAATTTGGTGCTAATATGTTTCGAACTCAGATCACAACAACATCATTATTCAATAACTTTACCGCTATACTACAATGACATCGATATTTCCGTCAACAAATTATTTAGTTTCTTCGTCGTACTGCCAAAAAAATCGTGTTCCATACTTTAGGCTTCATTTTTAACGCCATAAACTTTAGCGACATTATGGTGCTAGGGAACCTGCAAAAACAAAAAGAAAGAACCGCAAACCACATAACTTCGAATCTAAGTGGTCTCCAACCTCAAGAGAGATCACGTACTTCTAAAATAATAGGAATATGATTTGTAAGTTTGTCTAGATTTGGCTAACTGAGAAATTCGAGGTATTAGTTTGGAAAGAGGGATCTATAGAGAAACATGATAGGAGTAGAATCCAAGTGATTATTGCACCTTTCCGTGGTAAGTCAACCAGGTCATGCTTAAAACTAATAAGTTTCACATTTTAGCTCTGACAAAGAAACTAAAAACTGTCCTTCATGTTCTTGTGGGTGGATGCACCAACTTGCAGTGCCATTATTTTTAATTTTTCTGCCATTTATGGATATCAATTTAACTTTGTTTCTATTTTTCAATAGAAAATTTTCATCTTTGCATTTCCACGAACATGCTCAATAGACTAAACAAAACAGTTGCGTTATAAGTAGTGATCATAGAAGTTGCAGATTACGTCGATAGTAAGAAACTCATTATGATTTTCGTATCAGTTCAAGCTTCTGATCGTTCCTCATCGATAACCAGGTTATCTTGGATTTCTTTTGATTTGAGGCAAGTATTATCCTCAAATCCGTTGCATCAGTAGTAATTTACTAATTTTTTTGTTATTCATCGGAAAGAAAAAATCAGATATGAATTACATACTATATACTAGCTAGTTTTCTCATTTGCATGATTTAAGATATGCACTGCTTCTTCTATCTTTCTTTGTACCATCTCGTTTTATCTTTAGATGTGGTTAAGGCTTGAGGACTATGCATAACCTGTGACCTTTCGTAGCCTTCCCAAAGGAAAAGGTACTATACATTACTGCTAGTGCTAACTGAGGATTGCTCATGCTCAACACCAAGACCAGGAAGCACTACTACTACCATTAGGATTGAAACCAGCACCACTCAAAACATTAACGATCTAATTATAACAAGTATTGCACCACCAGAATCAACACCTATACATATTTTGGAGATGATAGATGTGAATTAATATCCCTAGTGTTGATGAACAGAAGCATACCTATATTTGATTGCAGCTTTCACCAACTCATTTTTTCTTTTGATTTTTTTTTTTATCTCTTCTTGTGTTGTCTCTGAAATTGAATTTGATTTTGGGAGTTTTCTACTTCTACTAGTTACCTAACTAACTTGAATTTCGGTGGGAATAAACCCTAGACAGTCTATTATAACCCAAAAATCTTGATTTGAAGTCACAGAGAATTCTCAGAGGCGGAAAATTTAGGATTTTTCGTAGATGAAGATGGTGAAAACAACGAAGGTAAGTTATTTCTCAGGAAATTGTTGTAAATATCTCAATAAAATTATAATTTTGTTGATCCAGGTTTCAAGATGTGATGCTCCCTGTTGAGAAGCTTGGTTCTCTTGTTTTGAGAACCATTTGTAAACCTGTTGCTAACAGACTCAAAAAAGCAGCTGGTAAACACCCTAGATTTCGTGAATACATCATCAGTATTGCCCAGGTTTGTTTTGTTTTCCCCTTTATCTCTTCACATTTCATCAGTAAACATTTATTATGTAGAAATGAAGATTTTTTGTGATAATTGGAATTTGGAAGTATATGGTTTAGTAGTCATATTCCATTGCTATGGTCATGGGGCTAGCTAAGGAGTAATAAGAATGCTGAATTGAGTTTAGTATCAGGGAGTTTTAAGAAAAAGAAGTTTCTAGGGGTACAATGTGTACAAATCACTTAAAGAATTACAAATACTGAAACCGTGTCAACATACTATGCCAGAATGACTAGTGGCAGTGACACATTTACTTTCAACATATAATGGTGGCTTTCATAGTTTCATCCTAGCTTTCTGTATAAATACCGTAGATAGCTCAAATCAGATGACATAGTTCCCACAATTTTTTGAGGAATTACCTGAACTAATTTCGGCTTCATATATTTATCTTACGTCTGCCTTAACGTAGCAAACTTCAACCTAATTTTTTCTTCTTACAGGAAAAATATGTTATCACTGTCCACTCTATTCTGTTCTAGTACAAATACCAAATAAAATACCAACATTGGGGAAATGTCAAATTTTCATCGTTTTCTGTTATGTTAGAGAACTTTAAACCAGAAACAAACTTGCTTATTTGGGAAGGCATGTTCCTTATATTTTTCTCTGCTGTTGTACATTTTCCATTATTAGACCATTCACAATGGTGTATGGTAAAAGCTAAACCTATATGGTATTTTAGCTTTAGATCTAGCTTTACCATACATGTACTCATATTAGTTGGTTATTAAGAATAAGTCAGACTCTATCTGAGATAGAGCTCCAATAGACTCTATAGATTGAGCCTGCTTAGTAGGCTCTATCTCAAATGGAGTCCAGCCATACCCTATCTAAGAGTGAGCCCGATGGATGTGAGAGTGAGCTAGAGAAGCACCCGTTCTGAGATGGAGTCTCATTTGGGACTCGATCGAATACCAAACTCATCCTCAGGTTGGGTTTGAAAGTTACTGATCTCAAATCGAGTCCGGCTACTTATAGCATATGCTATATTGGATTCCCAAATTTGGCATTTACACATACCATATATGCTAAATTATAACTATACACAGATAGCATATGAATCATCACACCATTGTGGATGGTCTTAGGGAACTACTTATTTTTTTTGGTTGAACAGGAAAGTGATATAAAAGAAAGGGACCTTAACTAGCTGAGATCATGCTCATGAAGTCACTTAACAACTGATTTTAAAGATTCTAATGTACTAATTCCTCTTAGTTACTAGCCGTGACTGCTGTTGTACTACATAATCAAACTGGTGTGGCGGGAAGGAATATCTGTTATGTATTGAGCAATACAACTAGTAGGAACTTGTAATCAGTATTGAAGTTGTCACATGTGCTCATATTTAGTAATAGATGTAATTTTTGGCTATTTATGACTTACCGTATTCATATTACATATGGCTTCTAGTATTTCCTGTTCATAAGGTTTCTCGTTGTACCAGACAAACCATAGATTTACGACAACCGTGCAAAGTCGGATTTATGGTCATGCAGCTGATGTTGCGATATCCAACCTCTAAATAAAGAGGAAGCTGTTCAAGCAGCTGCTGACCTTCTTGGAGAAATCTTTGTCTTCTTGGTAAGGTTTTTTCTTATAAAAATATCTGACATGATATGTTGTTTCATGGAAGTTCTGGCTCGGAACTTGGAATCTTGGACCGCATCAATATTGGATGTATGAATTTTCTTATGTCTGACTTGGCCCAATGTATGTTTTGATTTGTTTGGCTTTTTTTTGGGGGCTGAATCAAATTTCACTTCTGTCTATGGCTGACTTGACCAAACGTGTGTTTGTATATTTTCTTGAGTAAGTATATAAATTATGCCTGACTGGGTCCGTATATCCCTCATCAAATATTTTCTGCATACATCCATACATCCATGTGCCTAAGGCTTGTTCCAGACTATGCTGCATATGGTTCTTTGTTGTGATTCTACGTAGCTTGCAACATATATTCTGGCTCATGGTCAAAATTTTCGTTAATGTGCATTCTTTTGTGAAGGTTGCTGGTGCTGCTATTATCTTTGAGGTGCAAAGAAGTGCTAGATCTGAAGCCAGAAAGGAGGAGTTACGCAAGCAGGAGCTTGAGGTAATACTTGATTGTCTTTCTTTGTAACATGATATTGTTCCTTCATTTTTACTTTGGGTGTTCTTAAATTTGAAAATTTACCATTTCTTTTGAAATAAGAGGGACCTCAGTTTTTATCATGCCTGCATCCTAATAACTTTTGCTTCCACATCTTGAAATTTTGCCAAATGATAACATGCTCCTTAAACTTTCATTGGAATTCGTTTTTTTTTTGTTTGCTGTGTTTTCCTGTCGATTAGTGTCACTAACTGGAAACCCGTTTATACGGTTCAATGTGCAGGCAATAAAGCAAAAAGAAGAAAATTTAGAAAGAAAACTGGAGTTCACTAGAGGGAAACTGGCAGAACTAGAGCACCTAGCTATGGACCGAGGACTCTCTGGTATTTTCAACTTCAGGAACCCTAATTGCACAGAAAACACCAAATCAGGATCAGAAATTCATTCGAACACTGATGGCCGCCAGTCAGCAACCCATGCTCGTACAACTGAAGATCCCAAGTTCACACCACCTGCGCATTCTACTAAAGATACCAAGCAAAATGCTTCACCTGGTCATTGAGATACTCGTTCCCGAGATTTGTTTTTTACACTGTTGATATGAATGCGGAGGATCTTATGTCAGATAGGGATCGAAGTGTTTTGAGAGTTAACACCATTGCTCATGTTCTGCATGCTTTTGTAAATGGTGACCACGTTGGTAAGCAATATTAAGTGCATTTTAATTAACCATAGAATGTTTATAAACTTTGCATTAACTTGTTTCAGTTTAATTACACATTTTTTGATCTGTGTTTTTTTAGATTCTGTAAAAACCATTGTTGCCTTGGGATCAACAACTTCTGCAACATATTAAGGAACCATTTTTGTTGCTTCATGTCCAGAAGGTTGTGGAAATTCTTTCAACTAACCTTACATAGAGGAAAGAAGAAAAGGCTCACCAAACATTTTCAACTCCTGGATGCCAATTTGTTTAATACAGGATTAGGAAATTCATTATATATCAAACTGTAGAGTAATACAATTATTTTTCATAAGACCATTCATGGGCCTTCCATTCGGGCAACTGTTGGATGACAACCTGCAATGCAACATAGATACGATATTAGCGGGGATGGGGCAAACAAAAAACCTTTTGGTTCATGTGTGCATGTGTGGTGGGGTGCATGGGGAATATGCTTCATAAGAATCAAAACAGGCTTGGAGCCAGCAGTCAGGGGCAAGTGCCCCCACAATCACCCGTAGCTTATGTTATCTCCGACGCTGAATGCATGCATATAACAGAAATTTCCCCGAACATGGCATTCACGATTCGACATCCTAGCATTTTTTGCTTTAAAAGCAAGATCAAGAGTTGCAATATGTATCTCTTATGGAGATAATTCCTAGCATTTCTCTAAGTTATAGTTATGCTATCATAATAATGGCCTACCTCTCCTGCCGAGTCTTGTTTACCGACTGTGGTTTGACATGCAAGTCTCCATGTCTTTGGCTTCTGTTGATAAAAATTCAGAAAAATAAATTTAAGGGTTAAATTCAGAAAAACTAGCAAAAGAAATAAAAATATTATACAAAGTCATACCTTTTTGAGAATCTCCTTCTCTTTGTCTGTGCGTAGGCTCAAGAGTTCCTTTCCTTGGACAACCTGAACTACTAAAGACAGACATCATTAGTACCGCAAAAAACCGATTAAGACTCGTCAGTTGAAAATTATCCGGTCAGCCCATAAATACCTTATATTTCATTTGAGTATACGAAGGAATTTACTGTACCTCAACTATGCATGTTCCACATGTTCCTCCTCCTCCGCAGTTTAGAAGAGGTCTCGCCTGAAGAGATAACATCACCAGAAAAAAAAAAAACCGGTTCCCATTAAGACATGCCATCCCACCAGAGAAATTTCGGAATTGTTTCGGTGGGTGTTGCAGTAGAATTACTCATGTACAAAAAGTGAGTACTCGTGAAAACTTACATTTGGTCCATATAGTTCAATGTTGGAATCCAACATTATATCTCTAAGTTTTTGCCCTCCACAAGCTGAACGGGTGTGTATATCCAGACTTCCATCAGGTAGCAAGACTGGCTGTAGGAATCAACAATGAGAAGAAACCTCGTCACATTTGCGTTTGCATTAGACATGGTCTAACTACCAAGATTGATATTAACATTACTTACGTTAACAAATGCAAAATCGATCGACGGTGGTTCTTCGGTTGAGGTAGTCTCTTCTGATTCGACTTCCGTGACCGAACCAATGGCTCTAAGTTTCTCTCCAGGGAATGTAGCTCTTCTGTTAGGCAGTGGCAGGGTAATGTTATTGGTGGTGAGTTTAGTGTTGTAATTGAAGTTAGAAGACGGAGAAGAGAGTGGTGTTCGAGAAACTAATGCAGAAGAAGAAGAGTTGATCAAATTCAGAGTACTCATTCTTTTCAAAATTTGATAAAATCTTTGAAAGTAGTAGTTACTGCTGAATCATTTAATTTTCAAGTTTTGAAGTTCACTGTATGTATTAGAAATAATTCAAAATATTTGTGTGGCTCCAAGCTATTATTTATCTTATCCAACCTAAAATGGATTTTATCTGAATTCTACAATTCAATTTGGCAATTTTTACTCTTTGTTCAACGACAAAATGAGAACCCGGTTACAAATTTTCTTGGTCTTTTACGAGCAATTAGGCATGTAAATTTAGGGTAACAAACCCCAAAGATCCGGCTTCCTAGTTTGGCATTGGTTAGTAAACACTCCAATTTTATATACTTCAATGCCAAGCTAAGCAGCCGGACCTTTGGGTTTGTTACTCTCTAAATTGGAGCATAAATTTAAAATTTAGGCCGTGAAAGCTCAACGTGAAATTATATCTGAAATGATCATAAACTTCAAGCCCGACACCTTATTATTGTCTAGCCTAGCACTAAGTCCAACGATTTAATGTAAATGGAAGGAGAGTTCTTAAAAATTGTTTTACTCCCTCCGTCCCGGTTTAGGTGAAGATTTAGGAGTTTTATCGCTGATTAAGTAAAAGTAGAGAGATAATTCTTTTTTCCAAATTATCCTTTAGTAATAATTTTTAAAATATTTAAATATCATAATTTTCTATTCCTTCTTTTTAGTGGTTTGATTTCAATGCAGAGATAAATCAGGAAAACAATAAAAAAAATATAAAAACGTTCGTCTATTTTAAAACTAAAAGTAAATCTGAAACCTTTAACTAAATTGGAACGGAGAGAATAAAAGTTATTTTTATCGTTTGACGCTTGATAAATAATTCAAAAAAAAAATGAGTACAGTGAAAGGCTAAGTCTAGGGCTGCACATCGGGTGGGTCGGGTCGGGTTTGGCCCCACCAGCACCCGACCCGCCAGTTGGCAGGTGAATGGAAACTTCACCCGCACCCAACCCGCCGTAGAACGGGACGGGTCGGGTCTGACCCGTTATTTCGACGGGTTGGGTGCGGGTGGATGCGGGTCACCCTCCCAGATTCACGGCCGTTCATTGAGATATTTCTTCAAACATTTAGTGTGCGTTTCTGTTAGGTATTTCAGGAAAAACTCGATTGTATTTCGAACATCCAACCTTATCTCCTTCCCTTCATCATTTAATCACAACCAATCACACGTAATAGCAAACCAAGCAAATTATCCATCAGACACATCTCATTTCACAGCCACCAGCTAATTCCATCTTCTTCACAGAGTTGTTTTCCGGCCACAAAAAACAAATTGACGTCAACAACTTCTAACATTCTATCTCATATTATCTTTCACTGAATTCCACAATCGCTTTACAGTTTCAGCTACAATCCAACTTCGCTTGATACCACCGTTCCAAACCAAAATCCATTTAACCATCTTCTATCTGCCATTAATTCTCGAGTTTAAGCTCCATCACAGATTCAATCTAAAACCCAATATTTCAAATAAAACAACAATTCAGGCCATACCACCAGAATCCATGTCTACCACTTGTTGTTGCTTCTCTTCTCGACTGAACATTGTCTTCTTTTGATGGCATTGAACACCAACTTCTCTTCCTGATTCTAGACTGATTTCTCTGTCAATCAGCCTTCACAACATCTATGGAAAACTCACAGCAAACCACATTCAACATCATCACCTCGAACCCATCTCTCATCTCCCATGTGACTTAAGAATGAGTGGGAAGTAAAGTGAAGGTTTTGATAGATCTCTTGCTCCCTATCATCATACAAATCAGAGGATGTAATTAAAAACCCAGAATTTACAATAGATTAGTAAACAACCCCAAAACATAAACTTGTAAAATTGAGTAATAAAAAACCCTGAATTGAATCACATTTGAAGATTGTAAAAGATGGTAGAGAAATTGAAGATTACTAATTACTTACCTCAAGGGCTTTATGTAAATTGCCTTTAAGTTGAAACAAAGAGGAAGAAATGGAATCAAATCCTCTGAGAAGAAGCAAACAATCTTCTTCTTCTCTTTTCGACGATGATACTGGGAGTTCTAAGTTTTTATTAATTGATTCCTGTCGATTCTCAAGAAGGGTCTCGACTCGATTTCTCAGTGTGCTCCAATAGTCTTCTTTCTCTAATGAAGATGAAGGACTTTGGGATAATAACGGTGAAGAAGATTCCATTGAGATACTATTGAGTTGAGAAGTAAAAGATGGAGTATCTACAGAAGGAACGACTACGATGAAACAAAGCTATATAATCCAAGGGCTAGAAAATAAGGGTTTCTTTTGGCGGGTTGGGAGGGTGAGAAAAGGTGTCACCCGACCCGCCAGAAGGCGAGTAAAAGAAATTATCACCCGTACACGACCCGTTTATCGACGGGTCGGGTGCGGGTCGGGTCAAAATTGGCGGGTGCGGGTCGGGTGACGGGTCGGGTGGCGAGTCTGGGTCGAGTTTGTACAGCCCTAGCTAAGTCTATAGATAGGCCAGTAAAACTTAGGCCTGGGTGAAATTTGAGGTGTTAACAGCCAAAACCGAACTAGAACCGGTTGATTCGGTTTTGATTCTGGATCCTAACATCGGACTTTTTATTAAAATTTATTAACGAAAAAATAAAAAATAAAACTGGAGGGGACATAAATCCAGACCACATCAAGAAGCAAATAAAAAAAGAATTTAAAAAAAGGATTAAAAGAGAGAAAAATTACATTACGAGCTCATCCAAAACGCTTCATCTGAAAATATTTTTTTATGAACGTTTACGCAAATTCCCTTTTTAGCATTGTTAGAACTACGCAAAACACATTGATTATCTGAGTGGAGAGAATTGATACCATTCTATCCAGAGTATCTTTTATTACCATGTTCACTCATACTGGCGATAATGAATATGTTGGATAATCATCATGCATATTCATTGCTCATTAGCTTTATACATGACTAATATACTAAATTTGTTAGTATCAATATTGACGGTCATGTCTAACTTTTAAGAAGAGATCCATTATATGTTTCTTGTTTTTTGTGAATAAATCTTAATCCTCGTCAAATAAATCTAACCAGTGAGTTCCCTTCAAAGAAAAAGAACTCGTAACATTTAGAACATTAATACCAGGACTAGTAGCAATATTTGGGATTTCATAATGTAAATCAATTTATCACATTTTTGGTGCATGCATACAAGCGTCGTCCTAGAGTTGTTAGGATTCAAATAGTTAAAAGACATCAAAATGCGAAGAATAATAAGCAAAAGATGAAAATGAAAGCTAATTAATATGCAATATGTTGCAAAGCCCTGTGAAGAATGTTTTTATGGGAAACACTGATATGTATGGTAATTCATCATGTACACTTATTGTTAATACTTCAACTGGTGAATGTTGATGGTAGTTTTCTCCCATATATGAAAAATGTAAATTTACTTTTGACCTGATGTCAGAAATATATAATTCTATACACAAAGTTTTCGTTTCTCGAGAAATTGAGGCTTATAGATTCTGTTAATGCTAATATGTGCATCTTGAGTGACTCCTATAACTTGTTTATGTACTAAAGCTTTACCAAGCTGAACTCTTAGTATTTATATGTATATAAAAATTATACGATTCAGTATATATATATATATATTTACCATACGACTCAATATTTAATTTTTTATTAAATTTCCATTAATTCGACTCTCAAGCCACTGGTGCAAAGTGTTCACTTATTTAACCCCTGCCAGATGTTCCATAACTCATACAGAATATTCAGATCTTTCCTTGCGTCATTTCTTTCCTTGAACTTGTGCTTGTATGTGGAGCTCCTAGATAGATATCTACTTGTATAGAAACCTCTTGAACCTATTCTTTTTCTTTTTAGATAAGAAAAGATTTTATTGATGTTTAAGTAGAGGTACAACAATTTTCTTTCTCCAAACTTGCTACTAGTAAATCTGGAGGTTTTTCTGACCACTAACAATTGCCAACAAACCTAGCATATTTTGCTATTACATCAGCACATCTTTTTGCATCTCTAGTAACACTAGAACAAGTCCAACTTGTAAATGATTTAAGTAAAAATAAACATTCTTGAACTACACTATTTTTTGTCTATTTAATATCTCTCAAAGATCCATTTATGGTATCGATAATATTTTTATTATCTCGTTCTAAACAAAGGATAGTAAATTTATTCTTGAACCTATTAAAGATTTATATACTTCACAACTATTTTTTTTGAACTTGTTCTATATATATTACTCCCTCTGTCCATAATTATTAGTCCGGTTTAAAAAAACAAGATATTAAGAAGACCAACGAAATTTACAAAACTACCCATATTAAATGCTAAATTATTATTCTAATAAAATTAAATTCGTTTATTGTAAAATAATATTATATATTTGGTAATATTCGGTAGTTCTTTTATCTTTGGTGTGTGAAAAGATTATAATTATGGGGTAGAAATTTTATAAGGAATCTAACCTTTGCATCCGAATTAAAAAAAAAAAAGTGAATGAAGATAAACATGAAAGATATTAAATAAACTTGTTTCCTATTTTTCGAGATACTATTTCATTTTTAGATTTGTTTATATATCTTTTGATTTTATAATTATAAAAAATTTAAGGATATATCGAGAGTTTAATGAAAAATATCATTATAAACAGAAGTTGGATACTTTTTTAGGACAGACGAAAATAGTATAGATGACTAATAATTAAAGACGGAGGAAGTAATATTTTTTTCCTCGCTAGAACGATATTGACTAATTATTATCTATATTCACCAATGTTTCCACACTATCAATACTTACAAGTCTATCGAATTAACTAATTATTCATATCCATTATTATCTATATTCACCAAACGATATTGGCTAATTATTA